>CATIWR010228236.1:0-45119 GCA_949677035.1 Omphalea diandra | reverse complement strand
TATCCCAAAACTGGCGAGCCAGCTTCAATTTTACACTTGGATTTGCATGCACCTGTTGGAATTTTTTACGTGGGCTAATATTAATTATGGGTTGGTTTTAATTATTTATAAAACGGACTGAATAATATAGTTTATTGATTTGGGGTAAACCCAATTAAAATGTGATCAATTGAGTTCTTTTGTGGGCCGATATAGAAGAATATCAGTGTATGTCTATTTTAACATGGACCTGTGATGTGTGAGCCTGTTAAAATTATTATAAATAGGTTAGGTTCTCTCTTCTGCTTTCATACATAAAATTCTAATTACTACACTCATTGTAACTGTCTTCGAAAAAGTCAAGGAGAGGAAGATTTAGCTTTCCGTTTTCAACCGTTCTGACGAATTTTTCAAGTGCTTTTATTTCAGCAATCGGGATTATTGCTCAAAATAATTTGAGATTCAATGCGGAGACAGATAGACAAATTTATTTCCATTCAATAATTAAATTTTAGTGTTCTATAATTATGTACAAGATCCTATAATTAAAATATATAGGAAGCAGACATACAAAGATATAACTAGTTATATAATGGTTTCAAGCTGATCAAGCTGATCGAGTTTGAGTAGCCTGCTAAGCCTTCTGCTGCACATACTATCCATACTCTTTAGCTCTCTCTTTCATATCATGACCCTTTCTTGCTATCTGCACTCTTGCATAATCCAACTTATCAGCGCCGGGTGGGTGCTTCCCCGTTAAGTAGTTGTACATCCAAGTTAATGCCATCACTGCCGCCAATCCAAACCCACCTGAGAAAAAGAACCCAGTAATGACCAAGAACACAACTATCCCAGCTGGGACTAAAAAGGACTAGAATGGGAGTGGCAGTGATGAAGGCTATCACTGTGCCGGTTAGAGTGAACCCGGATAAGAACAAGAACGCTGCACCTAGCGTGCCCGCTGTCAATAACTTCACCGTGGGGTGTGAAGGTGAGGGTGGTGTTTTTAATTGATCAGACATGATGATTAAACTGCCATTGACCTAAAGAATTGGTAGTTGGTTACTACGGATGAGGATGGTGTATATAAAGGAGTGAGTGGGCCGATCAGGAATGGGATCTCCTCGTGATGTGTACTCGTGGTGTCTCGGAAAAGGACAAAGGGTAATCCAGAAGATGCAGACGTGGGGTGTGGTATGGTGTGGTGCGTGGCGGGGGTTTGGTTGGATGGAGGTTGCATGGTTAAATAGTTTGATTTGTGAGTGACACGTATATGGCTGTCCGCGGATGGGATGGGCATAAGAAAGGTTACGAGGAGGATTACTATTGTTTCTTCGAAAACACTTGTTCCTTGGCTTAAAGACTTAAGTCCCGTTTAGTTTATCGGTGATAATTAACAATATGCAATTAGCAATCTCTGATTAACAATTAATTTTGAGTAATTAATATATAAAATTTAATAATTTAACAATTTAAAATACTATTAGATTATAATAAAAGAATAAATATTTTTATATTTTAATTAATTTTATATAAAATATAAATTAATAATATAATAATAAATAATGATAAATAAAGTTAATATTAATAAAAAAAAAATTAAACTCCGACTTTTATATTTTAAATATTAAAAAACTAATTTTCAAGATTTAAATGTATTTTTAAAAAATATTTAATATTAATTTTTAAATTAAAATATTAAATATTGAAATTTACCAAATCCTCTTTTGAACCGTTTGAACACTCAATTTTTGAATTTTAATAAATAAATATTAAATCTAAAAGACACTTTAATGAATATGTATTATTTTTTATTTCAGTAAATTAAAATTAAAATTGAAAAATTAGTGAACAAATTTATAAATTTGAATGATTCTCTTCCCTGTTTGGAGTTCTTACAATGTTTTATTTTTTTAAAAAATTTTTTTTTTTATGATTTAAAAAAGAGAATATAAATGAATCTTTATACATTATCATTTTTTTGAAAAAGTAACTAATGTTAAGTTTTAATTTTTTACATTATAATATTGACACTACATTATAAAATTATTAGTCAATAATACAGTACATATGAGTTTGAATTATTAGATCAAGTAATTAAGAATAGACGTTAATAATTCATTGCAAATGTTAAATTAAACACCTTTTATTTATTAATTTTATTAAAAATTATTTTAAATGAAAAAATAGTATTTTTTGATCAATTATTTAAATTTGGATTCGATGATAAATGAC
This sequence comes from Omphalea diandra, assembly GCA_949677035.1. Classification (NCBI taxonomy): domain Eukaryota; kingdom Viridiplantae; phylum Streptophyta; class Magnoliopsida; order Malpighiales; family Euphorbiaceae; genus Omphalea; species Omphalea diandra. Next base: position 42,905 of record CATIWR010228236.1, on the reverse strand, counting down.
AATATAATTTTTTATGAATTTATTTATTTAATATAAATAAATATATTTTCGATCGTATTAGAGAAAATATATTTTCAGCAAGATGTAATAGGGCCTAAAAAAAAAGAAAAATAGACAAGAATATCTATTTAAAAAGAAACAAAGGCAAATATAGATAAACACTCATAAGTGATGGCGAAGCCTTTTTTCCAAGTGATCAAGAAACATGAAACTTCAGCTATACATAAACACTCAGCTTGATAATTCATCCCAATCCTCCAATACCTATTTTAAGCAACTCCACATCTCCACCAGGGAGATCCAGCCTCATAAACGTGCTTCCCATCATCCCATGAAATTCGACAGGCCTGAAGACCAATAGCAGCATTCAGTTCCTTTCAATGCTGTAATACCTACTCGGCAACAGCTAGTGATTCACCATCCTTGCTACTGTATTTTTCTAAAATCGGTTAGGTCCATGATTGCCCATTTCTGCAATTGCAGTCGGCATGTACATGGAGTCACCCACTAATGGTGCAATGCAAGCAGCCAACTGAGCCTGAAGCTGCATCATGTAACAGAAATGGTCATTGCCACAGTTATTGAACCAAAAGCAAGTTAAAAGGTCCTAGTTTACATGCCTGTATCTCATCCCTTATTTTTCAACAAAATATATGAAACCCAACAAGGGAACAACCAACACCAATTGCATAATTAGACTTGAAGAAGGCAACCCCAACACTTTTATTCTTTGAAAGCATACAAACTTGTAACTATTTAGAGTATTTGATTACATGTTTATCAAAAGCGTACAAACTTGTAACTATTTAGAGTATTTGATTACATGTTTATCAAGGTAGGAAATTGATTATGTTTGTTTCATGACGCATTTACTGTAGATATATAAAGGTAATGAATTTTTTATTTTTGGTTTATAGCAAATTAATTTGAAATTTATTTTAATTGAAATATATGCAAACTTTTAATTTGCTTTCATAAACATTAAATCTGCTAAAAGATTTAAATAAATATTAAAATATTCACAAATTTTTATTTTTTACTTACATATGCCTTATTTAGATCTTAAAACATAGTTTAAACAGTGTTAATAAAATAATTATAAATGGTTTACTGTTTACTTATTTATGGTTTATTTGAAATTTGAATTTATTTATTAATGATTTATTTTTAATTTAATGATATTATTTTTAATTGCTATTTTAATAAAAAACAAATAAATACTCAAATATTTGACTTGAAAAATTACATTAGCATAGATTTTCATTAATTGTATAAATTTTCAAACATTTTTGCAAAAAATAAAAAATATTAATTTTATAAAAATAAAAAAAATATTGATTTTGCGTTTACAATAAGTTTACTTTCAATTTATGAAAAGTATATTGTCAACAATGAAAGCTTATATATGGTATTGCATAACAGAAGCAGAAAAATATTTATTTTACTTTTACAATAAGTTTATTTCTATTTTATCGCAAGGATAAATTTAGTTATTGTAGCTTTATTTTATTTCATATTTCAGATTAGCATGAAAATTAAACATTAATAATAAAATATTTATATATGGTTTATCCTTAAACACATATCTATAAAGGCACATTCATGCAAATCTCCATACTATTATTTTCCCACTTCAGCTACATGTGCCACCTTATCACTCCACGTGTCTATCTCTCCATTTTCTTAAATAATTCACCCTTGATTCTCCTCCATCTCCACACCTCCTCGTTTCCTACTCTTTCCAACAAAATTCCTTCTTCATGGCTAAGCACCAACAACACCTTCGACCTACTGCTGGGGAAGCCGTCAAAGGTGAAAAGGGTCGTGGCCCTTCAACTCAACAGATTTTAACACTTGTCACCCTTTTGCTCGTCGGCGGTATCCTCTTCTTTCTTTTTGGGGTTACTCTCACTTTCACACTTATCGGACTAGCCATCATAACTCCTGTTTTCGTGATCTTTAACCCAGTTATTGTCCCGGCAGCCTTAGTCATAGACTTGACAGTGATGGTCTTGGCTTCCGGAGTATTTAGGATAATAATGATGTCTTGGCAGTCGTGGATGGCCAGCTATACTTGTAGAATGAGAGGGATTTAGGGGCGTGAGAATGGAATGCCAAAAAAGGCGGGAGTGTAAAAAGGAGAAACTTTGTGCATTATATTGTCTTTTAAAAACACTTGAATTCACAAGTCTTTTTCGAAAAAAAAAAAAAAAAAAAAAAGAAGGAATACTGTTCTAATAAAACAAAAAATGAAGCGGAACCCAGTTTGATTCCATGAGCTGGCCCACAGGACTCTTAGTGTTCGATTGTCCCTAATCTCAAAGAAAATTAGACCAATTGCTTTGCAGGCCATAATTTGAAAAGCCCGATAATATGCTGTCGACCCAACCGGCCCATCAACAAAAATGGGTGACCCACCAACGAGAGACGCTCCTCTTGGGAAAAGGACAAAAATGAATTTGAAAAAAAGATCTGGAGGACAACGAGGCAGGCTGTACAAACTCGACCGTTGCAATAAAACGTTTATTGAAGGATCGCCAATTTTCTTGCTTTCCTTGTTTGTCTCTCCTCCGCGATTCTTACTTTCTCCCTGTAAAATTTCCCTATCTCTCTCTCTCTCTCTCCTGCCTTTCTATCTAATGGCTATCGCCGCCGAGACAAAACCGGAAGATAAGGTAAATGTGCCGTATGCAACTCTTATTGCTATTCATATTTTGAATCTTAGGATTTTTTTTTCATAATTATTTTCTTGATTTTTTGTGTTTGTTTTTCGGGAAAGAAAGAAAGAAGGAAAATATCTTGCAATTTATGGGGTTTTAGAACCAATCTTGTTCCAATTTAACATTTGTTTTTTTTTTTTTTAAATATGATCCCAATTTGATTCCAAATTTAATTTAAGACTGAGATAAGGATTAGGGTTTTTACTTGACCATGTGAATTTGCAATATTTGGAATTGGTGTTTAGTTTCAATTATTCGGCATATCTGGTAGTATTGTCGTGTTAAAAAAAGTCTTTTTTTTTTTTGAAAAAAAAAAAAGGCAATTGTACTTATGTTTTATGCTTGATTTATTACAGCAGCCTGGTTCAGAGGTGGCAGCGGCCGAGAAAAAAAGATGGACGCTTAATGATTTCGATATTGGAAAGCCTCTTGGACGAGGGAAGTTTGGTCATGTCTACTTAGCAAGAGAGAAGAGGGTTAGTTTTTATAAATAACTTGATGCCATTTCTTAGTTACCATTATTGGTGTTAGTATTGTCTTTGACCTGGCTGTGAATCTCTCTATGTTTTATTTACATCCATCTTTTTATAGGTTTTGTATGGGTTATTTGGACTTTTTGTTTTGAATATTGGAAGTTTGTCTAACCAATTGGATGTTTGTGTCTTGTGAATCAGAGCAATCATATTGTAGCTCTGAAGGTGCTCTTTAAGAGCCAGTTGCAGCAGTCACAAGTTGAACATCAACTCCGTCGAGAAGTTGAAATTCAAAGTCATCTTAGACATCCCAATATATTACGTCTTTATGGTTACTTTTACGATCAGGTAATTTTTGTAGGATCCTTGTGTTTACTATTATAAGGATCGGAGAACTGTTTGAAAATTATTTTAACATCATGTTCTGATTATCATTTCTGCAGAAACGAGTTTACTTGATATTAGAATATGCAGCAAAGGGTGAACTATATAAAGAATTGCAGAAGTGTAAATACTTTAGTGAAAGACGTGCTGCTACTGTGAGTTTTTCAGTTTAAATTTTGTCCAATAAATATACCTGATTTTGGTCTCTCTTGCCATTCCATTGCCAACTAAGCAAGCCTTTGTTGCGTGTGTGGGAGTCATATTTGACGGTAGCATGTTAACAATTGAGTGTCATATTTGACAGTAGCATGTTAACAATTGAGTGTCATATTTAACAGTAGCGCTTGGTAACAGATGCCTGCTCATCTACATTTCTCCTGTTCTAATTTTAAGCTTAAAACTTTCCTTGTTATGCTTATAATGATTGCAAGTTTTGGTGTTTCCTGCATGATGTGAATGTGGCAGTATGTTGCATCATTAGCTCGTGCGCTGATCTATTGTCATGGCAAGCATGTAATACACAGAGACATCAAACCAGAGAATCTTTTGATTGGTGTACAGGTGCTGCCAGACATCCTCTACCAACAGTTTAAGTGAACTTGATCGATAGATTTGTCATGTGATTATAATATGAATCTTGGTTTCTTCTCAGGGTGAGCTCAAGATTGCAGATTTTGGTTGGTCTGTGCATACATTTAATCGCAGAAGGACAATGTGCGGTACATTAGATTACCTACCTCCTGAGATGGGTACGTACATGCACTGAATGGGACTGCGGAGTTGCTGTCACTTGCTTCGATTTTTTCTAGCACACCATTTAGGGATATCCACCTGATGTTTTTGTTGATGGTGCAGTTGAAAGTGTAGAGCATGATGCTAGTGTTGATATCTGGAGCCTTGGTGTTTTGTGTTATGAGTTTCTGTATGGAGTTCCTCCTTTTGAGGCCAAGGAACATTCAGACACGTATAGAAGGTAAAGCATCAAATGAAAATGGACAATAATGGAAGTAACCTGCAGTATGCATATTTCCTTGTAGTTTCTCCTTTTGCCAGCATAGATTTTCTTGAAATTTCCTTACATATTTATTATGTAGTATTTGGTGATCAGAGGGGGAAGTATAAATTTACCCAATGGTCATTGCTGATGTGTATTTACTGTGAACAGGATTGTGCAAGTAGATCTGAAGTTCCCTCATAAACCCATTGTTTCTTCTACTGCAAAGGACCTTATTAGTCAGGTGAAAATCTCTTTTGAAGCTCTAAAACCCACATCAGCTGTCATTTTCACAAGTTTTCACAATATAGCACGTGATGTCTAAAGTTGAAATGTTCTCTCTTTAAAATAGATGCTTGTCAAGGATTCTTCACAGCGCCTGCCATTGCATAAGGTTCTGGAGCATCCTTGGATTGTCCAGAATGCCGATCCCTCTGGCATCTATAAGAGTTGATTTGCCTAGTCAAATGTCATTTTCATCAACCATGGTCAAAGATTTTAAGTGGAAACCTCACAAGAACTTTGTGGTTGGATTGTGAAGAACTGGGATTCCTTACAATGATACGTGCCAGTGTTTTCATGGCGCTGCTTGTTGCTTATCATTCTGAATTCACTACCTTATATGTGTTCATTGCATATCATGTCTTGAGGGTTTGTATACTAAGAACCATTCTTTTGTTGTTGAATTATGTTATCAATTTATTTGTGTTTTGAATTCATTTGGAATTTCCAATGCCAAGTGAAAGTATTTTTCCTTTTAATGGCTTCTTCATTCCGTCAAGAGTTACAAATGAATCAATCCCATTTTCTCAAATCAACTTCATACAATAATCTCCCAAGTCCACAATGTGTTTTATTTTACTCTATTCTACCTAACTGGGCCTGAACCATAATACCTGATGGCTGCGAGAGATTCAGCTTATCCCAACACGACACAGGAACATAGCGGGGATATGTAGAAAATTTTATTAGAAAAATTAATAACCTAAAATAAAAAAAATGCGTGATAAAACATGTATGATATTTGAGACTTAAAATCATTTATCAAACATTATATTAATATCTATAAAACAAATTCGTAAAAGTAATTATTAAAATTAATTAAATTGTATTTCTCCTTTCAATTTATCAAAGTGTCCACTGTGTCTAACATATATGAAAAAAAAACATATATTTGATATTTTTATTTTTTTATTGTACTCGATTTGATATCTGACATATTGAACAAGTTGATAGCTAACACATTGAACAAATCTCAAATCAAATTGCACATGTTTGAATAGGTGTCCGACACTACGTACTCTCCCTTGAAGGTTATCTAGTATACTATGTTTGATGATAATTGCTACTTTTAGTTATTAAATATATACATTTAAAAATTTTATAATTTCTGCAAGAATTTGTAATCTATCAATTAAATAAATATGGCTAATAAATCCTTAAATATTTATCATCAGTCAGCAAAGGTCGCGCCCAATGTGAGACTCGCTCTTCAACAATATATTTTTCATTAGGATATGCTTCAGACTCAATTAAGCAGAAACAGAGCTTCTAACATTCAACTAAACGAAAATATTAATCAAATAAATTGTAGTTGGTTCGGCATATCCAAGACATTGGGAACAAACTTAGTCAAATACATTTCTCAAGGACTTGTTTATGTTTTGCTCTTGAAGTAGAGATCTGAAATATTTGTATTCCTGTGACTGGAAAACTATCTAACAGCTGACTGCTGATTAGGACACGAGTATTACAACTGCTGGTCGCATCTTTCGAATTATCTCCATCTAACAACTGAGTTTAAGTTTTGTCATGTTTGGTACCCAAGAAACTTGGCTGGTCAGTTGAAGATAGGACCTGTCTAGCCCACATCCTGTCAGTAATGACAACTTTGTTCTGCTTCTCATTGATTCTCTGGAAAGAAAATTCAATGGAGAAGGAATCAAAGTTAAGCACTGGTGTGAAACCAACGATGAACATGTTGCACCTCTGAAGGATGGAAATGAAAAGACTTAATTGAAGCATAAGTTGGCAGTACTTAAAATGTAGAAAATTCTGGTGCAAATGGGGTGTAATGGTCAAACAGTATGAATATGCAGGCAATATTGATTAGGTGTAGAGCTTGCTTGGTATAGCTATGGAAAAAATCTGATTTTGAGATAAAAAATATAAGAAATTGTCTCTCCTAATATATTATAATTTTTTTCAATATGAGTTTTATATTTTGAAAAAAAGTTTATTTTTGAAACTTTTATCAATAGCAATTTTTTACTTATAAAACTTATATTAAAAAAATCTATAACCAGATAAGAGAAATTTTTTCTTTTATTTTTTATCTCAAAATCAGATTTTTCTAACAACAATGCTAAACATGTTCGTGAAAAATGATAAGCACATGACCATGGCAGGCATCTCATTCCACCAACATTAGATACAAGATATATTTTGGGATATAGAGGAACATACATTGAAAGGAATGTGAGCATGTCGGCCATTGACAAGTCCAACTGTAAAGACTGTGTATCCAGCCATTGCTCCATGGACAACACTATGAGCAAGGAGAGTGCAGTAGACATTATCAGATGCATTGCTTGGAATTGCACGAATCATGTATGTAGGATCTGCCAGATGGTTAGATCAGTCATTCACATTTGCACAATTCAAGTGGAAAGACAGGAAACAAAACGATGACAAACCCAAAGGCTTGTACCAATATACTTGAGAGTGATGCTCATCTTATGTTCTTGTGCAAAATGTTCCTACAACAGAAAGGGGAAAAAAAAAGGCTGCAAATTAGACAACATAAATTTCTTGCCGACCATATATATATATATATATATATATTTGGTACATTGGAGTTCAAAAACCATATATGATTTACAGGACATTTTTATGTCATAACTTTCACCCAATAGTGTAAAGTGTCCAAATCTAATTCAGATTTGGCACACTGCAGAAAAAAAAAAAATAATGTGAGAAATCTGTAAATTATGATACCTTGATCCTCTGAGATATCCATAACCCAACATCTTCAAGCAGCTTATTTCCTGAAGCATCTTGCCGATCCATGGATTGCAGGCTCTTCAAAACAAGATCCTGTCCTGCTCCCTCAGCAATAACAATAACCATGTGTCCATTTTCTTTGAGTCGTTTTTCAATGAATTCAAAAAGGCCACCTTGCCTTTCAAAATAGAAGGGCGATTCTGGAATCAAACAACAATCCACATCCCAGCCGGCAATAGTAGCATAAATTGCAATGAAACCTGCACAAGTAATAATTCCCATTACCCTGTAGACAAGCTTTGTAAGGGTAGTATAGAAATCATGACTAGTAAAACCATACACAGAGGTATACAATATGAACATCATTTCAGAGTGCGCAATCTTGTCCATCACTAACTTACCACTATATTGGCCCATTAGCTTCACAACACCGACACCATTCTCAGCACTTCCAGCCTCAACATGTGCTGTACTAATTGCACGTCGAGCCTCCTCAACTGCAGTGTCAAAACCAAAGGACTTGACAATAACCTAAATCAACATGAGGAAACTTAAATGGTTACTGTAGAAGAATGATAAGAAAATAATAAAAAGCCATGAGAAGAAAAACGGTTGATAACTGAAATATCATTATCAATGGTTTTTCGAATTCCAGCAATTGCAACTTTTAGGCCACGTCTTCGGATTTCCTGTGGAATAAGAACCATGCTGTTTTAGAATTGAAGAGTTCACAATAGCATTAAATGAATAAAGAAATCAACAGAACTGACAGATGAAAAGCAATACCATCGACATAAAAGAAAGAGCAATACTCAAATACGTGTCAAACAGATAAAGAACATTCCAGTAAGCATCACATTTGACCAACAGATCTTCAGAGATATTATGCTTTAAAAGCCAATAATTCTTCATAAGAACTGAAATTGCTAGAATACTACGGAAAAGAGGGATTATGCATGCCATTCCTGAAGTAGTCAAATTCTAAATTCAGGATAAGCAACATATTTTGGAATGTACAACTCGAATCCACAAAGTAAAAGCCACGAGATACAAAGAACAAGGAAAAACATTGAAATAATTGGATATGAAACTGTAATTAGACATATTAAATTTGAAACATATTAGAACAGGGATCACTCACATCAATTCCAAGAACTTTGCTAACACCATGCATATGATAGAGGCCACAAACAATCTCCCTGATTACTGTGTTGAGCCCAGGACATAGGCCACCACATGTTCCGATACATGCATGCACTTCATCAGACTCAAAATACACCTGAGCAGGACAACAAGCACAGACCAGCAAGCAGGTAAGAATGAGAAGTTGAGCACAATGCAAATAGCAAACTTATTACAATATAATCAGTTGACCATATTCAGACACCACGACAGTAGATATACCTTCTGGCGAGTTCATGCACGGCGAAAGTGTGTCCCTCTTGAACCGTCCTAGTGAACGACAATCTACGGATCACAAAAGGCAACTAAATGCATCACCCAACAAACCCTGATTAAATAAAGGTGCAAGTTTGAAACAAACTTCTATGAATCAGGAATGGATTTTTTTTTTTTTTAAAATAAAATTATAGTCTTCGAACAATTCTTTCAATTTTCAAGAGCCGTCAGTTCAAGGATTCCATAGCAAACAAATTAAAAAGACAAATCAAAACAAAACTATCAACCTGTAAAATGAATCTAAAACAATGAAATACAAAGAACAGAACTGAGCGACCAACCTTCTTGGCAACAGCATCATCCACATCAACAAAAAACTGCCTGAAATCAAATTAAAACCCCAACAGATAAGTCACCGTTTTTTAGCAAGAGCTACGAAGAAAAAAAAAAAAAGGTTTTTTCTTTTACTTACTTGACTGCTGAATAGGCAGGATTGTCTTGTAGTGGATTTGGGTATGTCTGCCACACAAATATCAAACAAAAAGATTATCTTTTTCTTTATATATATATATATATATATATATACACACAATTGATGCATTGACGAGAACAGCAAAAGCTTCAAGAACACATAGTGATCCATTAGAAAGAAAGCAGCTAGATATATACACAAGAACACTACTGGTATCCATCCATACATATATAAAGAGAGATATATAAAAGAAGAAAGGAGAAGCGTTTACAGGTAGATTAGGAATATAATCAGTGAAGTGAGGCACATCTTCAAGAACATAATCCCCTTGCCCGTTCACAATCTTCATCTGGGTATCGCCGGAACTTCCCATCTCGAGAATGACGTCCGTCGCCGGTTTGCTGTGAAGGAGGAGGCAGAAGAAAAGAAGAAGAAGAAATGGCAACATGGTAAGAATACGTGCGACATGCCTATGCTGTGCTACTTGCTTCTATTTGCTAGGCCTGGCCACGTCTAGGGAGAAGTTTTGACAAGTGCGTAAGGTTCTGGAGTTTTAAACGATGTCGTTTTAGGAAGGGTTGTCGTGGATTTAGCAATGTTAGCCCTCTGGTTTTCGAATTGCCTGGTTTTTTAGAGTGACTCGCCACCGGAAAAGCGAAAGGTAGTTCTGCTTCCTCTTATATGACATGCCCGATTCCCATGGGCTTTAGCTTTAGCCCATTTACTGATTAGGAAAAGGAAAAAAAATTTTGTTCACTATTATTTGTTGGTTCATTGCTTCATCGGTATCCGAATATGCCTTCATGATGACAAACATGTAACTAAGGCCAGTGCGCATACCAGCTCTAAATCAATCACAAATACATGGAAAAGGCTTTCGTTGTTAGCATTTTCTAGGAAAAGCAAAGAGAGGACAAAGGTATGGAAGATGAAAACTGCAATCACAAGCACATATATGGCCATTCAGCAGCGATGTCACATGTTTTGCACTTGCAAAAATAATAATAAGTTACAATTCAGGCACCAAGCTATCGTGCATTCTTCTGCTTACAAACAAACAGTCCATGAAAACCATATGGCACCCTCTGAGGCAGATTTATACTTGCAGTTGCCTTACTTTCAAACTTCTTGGCATCTATCACATAAGCCTAATCAAAATTTTAGGAACTCAATGAACAACAACAACAACAACAAAAAAAAAAGACCTAATTCCCACGTATATAATGTGATCTTAGTCATTGATACTTGGGATATATATAAAGTGAATGAATAAATTTGAAAAATAATGAAAGGTGAAGTTTAGCTAATGGAGAGATTGATAAGATAATGAGCTTAATTTCATTACTTGAGACATATTCCTCTCTTCATTATGAACATAAGTGATAATCCAGCCATCGTCTTCTTCAGCATCTCCCACTTCAGGAACAAGCGTAATTCCTGTGCAAAACACATTTTCTGCAAATTTATGATGCTCTATTTTTATCGTTTGCCCATTATTGCCCTTTACCCCTTCATCAAAGCATAATTGAGCTATCCCTCAATACATTCCGGGACCTGAGGGGGTAAAAAAAAACCAACTAAATAGCTTTATACATAATATCCTAAAAATTCATTGATATAACGAATGAGTTTTTAAATAAATAATAAATAAAATGATACCGGAGTCTTCTCCAAACCTAATTAATAAAAAAAGAATAACATAATGCATGTGCAGACTGAATCTTTACAGGCTTACTAGCAGCAGAGCTTGCCATGGGATCAATTTCTTAAGTGTATCCATACCTGTGTTTTAAACCACTGAATTCTCCATTGACCAATGGAAAGTCCATGGAGAGATTAGTTCCACTGAGATTGTGCTCCTCAACTTGACCAGTTGCTATGTTCAATCTCCATTCATGTACACAGTCAAACAGATATCCATCTTCACCACTGTTGGTTACAAGCTTAAATCCCCTTGAGAACCACTCAAACTTTTTTTTTCACCCAACTCAGGCCAAGCTAAAACGGCAGCTTGAGCCTGGCATCCCCTCACCACAACCTGTTCTTGGCTTGCAAATTGTGTAAGGGATAGTAAAATACTTATTATTACTACTCAAATGTGTAATAATTGAATCCCAAATATTTTGATTCATTTCAAGTGTATTAAATTAATATAATTGAGTTTAGATAAGACTAACTCAAAACTTTGAATCTTTGTTAAAAAAAACGTTAAATTGAGCAAATAGAATTAAAATTTTAAGAAAATAAAGAAAGTTACATTTGTATTAATTAATTAGGCTACAACTAAAAGATCAAGGACATTGAAAACGAATGATGATATATTAAAATTTTAGTTAATTTTTGTTTACTGAAAACTAAAAAACTATTAAAAAATCACTATTAAATCATCACCTACAGATTAAGCTTTAAAATCAAATGGTTTTTTTTTTTTTAGTTAACTAGGCTTTGACAAAATCAATGGTCCTTTGAAAAACTTAATAAGAATTAATTACCTCTTCACCATCTTCAAAACAATTGAGTAAGTGAAGGGCGCAGCATGATTGTATCTGAAACCACTTAATAGAATTTGCATCACCATAACGTGGCATTACTCCAATCCCTGCACTCCCTCCCTTCTCATAATGTAATAATCTATATATAAATTGTGAGCGCCAGAATTTTACTATTTCGGAAAGTTAAATCAGGTTAATATATAAATTATATCTATTTTGGTGCTCATTTGCTATTATTATTATTTATGATACTCTAAAATTTTTATTTTCAAGTAATAAAAAATTGTCAATTAATCTCATCTTATCTAAAATTGTGTTTATATATAATTTCATGATGAATTGGTATTTTCTTAACATCCAATTTCTTATTCCATTGATTTGCGAATTTCTTTGAACAGAAACTCTATCCATATTTATTAAATTCAATTGTATCTACTATCAAGTATGTGTAAATAACATGGAAAAAACAATTTTGCATTTTGTACAGTAGTCCCTCTTGTTTTTTGTGTTAAAGAAAGCAAATAATCAATTAACTTTGACTTTTCTTAATCCTAAGAGCATCTATCACAACGAGTTTCATTTTAAAAATTAAATTTTGATGGGTTGAAAATTTAGAAGTAATTTTTGTTTGGGTAAAAAAATAGTAGTGAGTTAAGAATTCAATTTTACTAAAATTCCTCTAACTTCTTTAGTTGTATAACTGCGCTCCTAAACCTAGATACAATTAACTACAAATATGAGTAATACAGTTGTGATATTATTATTATTATTATGTAATTCAAGTTTAAGTACTGACGATTTGCCCTTGAAGATTTTATTTCTGTCAATTATTAGAGGATGATCGAGGATTACATTGTACCTAATGCCAAACAAGGGAAAAAAATTTTTTTTTAGAGCTATGCAATATATATTTTTCCATGATTTCATAAGATAGATAAGATATGGGTGGAGAAATCTTGAGTTCAAGTCTCTCCTTTGTTATCACCTTTGTTGAATATAAAAAAATAAAAAATTACTGTCTAGTTCATTCAGTCTCTAATATAAAAAATGAGTATATTAGAAAAATAAAAAAAAGAAGAAAATAGTTTGAGAAAAGGAGAGAATATATATATCTAAAATAAGATTAAAAAAAAAGAAAAAGAAAAGAAAAGGATGAAATCACATGTGAGCTCACTTCTGTGTAACCTCTACCTCATGGATGACGATGCTTTTATTGAACCCTTATGCACTAGTGTCTTCCCATCAGCTACAACAAGGAATTCATCAATAATCAATTAAACATTTTTATTGGGTCTTTAGAGAGTTACTTTATTTTATTTTTAATTTGATTTGAAATTTAGTTATCCAATGAATAAGGAAATCCAACTATTAATTCATTCTCCAAGTTACAATCATAGCTAGTGTTTTTAATTTTATCAATCATACAGATGTTCGTTAAACTAAGTAAAAAAAAAAAAACACATTTCGAGATATCTCAAAATATAACATATAAAGTACGCTTTATTAAAAAAAAATTCAATTAGGCATATTTAAGGGATAAAAAAAAGACGCATACAGTGAAAATGCTGATTTTTCTATTTAATTATTTTTAATTAAATGCTAAAGTGATAAGGTTGTAAAATATAATATTTGAACAATTTAAAAGTGATTACAATCACAGATTAAAAGTTGACCTTACCATATATAATTTCTCTTCTCAATTTCTTCTATTTAAAAAAAAAAAGGTTTATAATGGATATAGATATGGAAAAATATGTGTTATAGATAGTTAATAAAATTTTAAAAAGAATTACTTTAATTACAAATTAAACTAAAACTTTGGATATTTTCATTTTTCTACCGTCATTAATCGAAAACTAAAAATAAAGTACCAGATACAACCCCCACTACACAGTAAGGCTCCTGAGCGTCTACTCCATATGCAACTGGTTCATTGGATTCTGGAGCTTTCTGCATGCATCCAACAGTAAAAAAAAATTAAGCATAAGATTTTTAAGGGAATTGAAAATAATGGCAATAACTAATTAAAGTTTTAGAAGTTTAGGAGAAATAATGGAAATTAAGAACCTTCGGATGGCTGGTAAAAGGCCTATCCCAAGCTCCATTGATATCCCAATCTGCCAGACTTTGTAATGTAGAGATATCAATCTCTTGAGGCATATACTTCTCTGCAATTGCATAAAGCTTGCCTGAATGCTCAAAAACGCTTGTGTTCCAAAGATGTTTAAGAAATATTATTTAGCTCTATATGCACTTTATTTTTCCTATTCAACATCAAAATATTTATAATATGATTTTAGATATTTATAATTCTTCTATTTCACTAGATTAGATTTACAAGAACCACTAAGTTCTTGAAGATTTTGTTTTAGTTATTTAATTACTCAGATGCTGATTTGGGTATTTGCGATCTCTAATAACAACTCAATTCTTTTACATAAAAATTTGAAGCTTCAACGAGTGCTTATATAGTAGATTGTAGGTGAGAATTCTCCAATCAAATTGTTACATACGGCTGGACATAAACATTAAATTGTAACCGAGTTAGAATCTACCATCAATGTTAGAGAGATATGCTGTCAAATACTCTTCAAGAGAATTAGAAATAAGATACCGATCATAATCAACCTTCAAATTTGATGACACTGAAGTTTGAGCTGATAAAACCTGTGAGAAACAGAAAGCCCGCCAACAGATTCATGCACTTGCAAAGCAAAAGAAGAGACTGCCATCTTCCTTGCTTCTATATTGTTTTTTTTCCCCTCATTGCTTTCTGAATAAAGTAGCGAAAGACCCTTGCGTTGTGTATCATATATAGAGGATATACACACTAAATTTTTAAATTAAAACTAATTCTCTCAAAATTTTATAATTTTGTATTATTTTATTGTTTAAATCAAAAATTAAGTTTTTTAAATATAAAACTTTCAAGATGAAAATTTTTAAAATTTAATTTAATTTTTTTAATCTGAATTTCTCAATAGAATTTATCTATTTCAAGCACTCCACCAAGAAACTAATAGTGAAAAGGTATTATATATATATATATATATATATATATATATGGTCAAATTATTCATGCACGTAATGAATAAAATCACTTAATACATTTAGTGAAAAATAATAAAATTGTTTAATGTGCTAGACTGATATAAAAATATATTTTTTTAAAATCATTCAAAAAGAAATTTAATTTTGATTGATGTAAAAATTAGATGATGATATCTTATCATTTTAAAAAAAATCATTTAACCCTTCTCTCTATATGTATGTGTCATATAAAAAGTTAAAAAGAAAAAAAACTTGAATATTGAACCTTTAATAAGTAAAATATAGCAAGTGGATGATATAAAAGACTCCAACTACGAGATATTGGACAGTTTAATCTAATATTATTAATGACAAACCTTTTCTATTATTCACCTTTGTATTTAAACATTTTAAGTGAGTCAATTATATCAAAATTGACCAAATTTGTGTCAATTGTATTCATAGTCAAAATTAAGATGAAATACATATTATTTGCTGAAATTACTCTTATATGATTATTATGCATATTATATAAAAATATTTTGGGATCTAAAATCAATCAAAATTTCAAACAATAAAAGAAAATATTTATTTTTAAATTTTCAAAATTATTTAAAATTTTATTATCAATAAAATATTAACTTTACATTTTTATTTTAAGTTTTGAACTAAAAACATGTTTGACGATAAAGAATATAATATCTTTCAAGTGAAAATGATAATAATTTTTTTAATCTAATAATGAAAATTTGAAAAGGTTTGAATTTTTATATCATTTACAATTAATATTACTATATTATATAGCCATTAGCCTCATCCATCTGGGTATTCGTATCATCCCATGGGCACTACCATTATCTCTCATCTGTGGACCTTTGTTTTTGGTAATAGAAGCATTCTTAGGAATCAAAGATCGAATCGAACCGATTCGGATTCAATAGATCAACAGCTGTATATTAACTAAACAAACCCTGGAAAGTTAATTAATTAGCATAAAAAAAAAAAAAGAAGGCCAACATAATCAAACTCTTTATATATAAAGTTAGGATTAATTAGAAAATACAACTTGAGGTTTTTCCACAATATATGCGCTTTCGTTTCTGCTCTTTATTTATTAATCAACTAATCCTACTTTTGTATTTCATATAATTTTTTTATAATAAAATATTATATATATTCAAAATAAAAATTTCAAATATCTTTTAAAATTTGAAATTAATTTTAATTTATATATTTTATCAAAACTAATTTTTTAACATAAATTTAAAAATATATCTTTATCATTATGTGTTTTTTTTTTTTTGAGATAATAATATGTGTAACTTGAATCTTGTTTACTTACGATAAAACGATTAATCAATATGATATCCATACACATTTAAATAAATTTTAGATGACAAAAAAGAAAATTTAATGTTAATCTACATATCAATTAAATATATCCAAAACTTGTAAAATTCTAATGAAATTATTGATCCATAAATTTATGTACAAATTTATAAAAATTAATTTTATATAAATGATTTTTAAATATTAAAAACTATTTATAAAATCATTTTAAAATGAATGATCTCAAAAAATTTTACGTCATTTATGAAATATTTTTTATATTATTTATTAAGTTAAAATTTAATTATAAATGGACTAATTAATACTAAAATTAAATGTGTCATGGTTGATTTAATGATAAATATAAAAATTAAATTATTTTAATTATTTTAACATTAATTACCATCAATATATTATGAAAAGAAAAAATAAATTTCTAAAAGATTAAAAAAATAAAATAGTGATCATAAAAGATTTTTAAAATGATAATATATATATATATATATATATATATATATATATATATATATATATATTGGTATTTTGTTAATGGTATCCTTGATTACAAAACATGAACTTTTCCCCACCCATTTTAAATTTGACATTTAAATAAACTATTTTAATTAATCCTTAAAGTTTTAAGAGTTTAATTTGACTCTAGTATCTAAATTGTTATATTAGAAATGGTAAGGGTAAGTCTGCATTGCATCAAATTTGAATTGGATTATTTTTTAGTTGGATTAGGTTTGGATTATTTTTGAACTACGAATAGAATTGAATCAACAATCAAATTAGATAAAAATGTATTCTCGGATCTTTTTCAAATTTTGAGTAGGACCAAATTAGATTTCTCATCATTTTAATTTTTATAAATAAATATTATTTTAATTTGTACTAAATTTTTAATGATTTATATTATATAAAATTTAAAATAATTCGAGTTGAGTTAATCAATTAAATTTAGATTGATCAATGAATTAAATTTAATCTCAAAAATGTTATATCATTTCAAATTCAAATCATCTCCAATTTTTCTTTGAGTTAAATCAAACTTTTTTCTTGATTAGATTGAAAATACCACCTTTATACACACTGACTGAAATTTCTTACATCAGCTGGTGAATAGCAAAGCGGATATAGCACCTCTGTCACTATTTTGTATTAAATATAGTTAGAAATTGAAATCTTGAAAGTTTCTATTTTTTTAATATAAAATATAAAATTAGAATTATAAACTAGAAAATGAAATATCTCTGCTTAAATTAATGTATTTTTAATGTAAAATATAAAATTAGAATTATAAACTAGAAAATGAAATATATCGGCTCAAATTAATTATTTTCAATATAAAATATAAAATTAGAATTATAACCTAGAAAATGAAATATCTCTATTTAAATATATATATATATATATATTTATTTATTTATTTTAGGGTATATACTGATGTCTCTTCGCGGAATGCATTGATTGATAGCACTAATGAAGAAAGAGTATGCAACATAATTCAACATCGTATATTTATGTTTGCTATTGTTATACCTAATACTTTTCTTTTCTTTCAAACTTTGAGGGGTGGCCCCCACCTCTTCCCTTCCTATCCATCCCTGTTCCAGAGGGTCTTCAATTATTTTCATGGGAAATGTTATCATATACACTACTTACAAAATCTGAGATAATTGAATTTTCTGAAAAAAAAAAAAGAAAATTAATTTACAGAATTATATGATGTTGTCAAGTTTGGCAATGAAATTGATATGAAAGCTCCATGAAAACCATATGGGACTCTGTAAGGCAATGTGATTTTGGCAACTGGTTCATTGGTAAAGTTTTTTGCGTCAATTATATGAGCCTGCAAGAGGGGTAATTAATATGAAATTTACAAATAAATTATAAGTATTTTATGGTATGACTAATTTTCAGTATCAACTAAAAAAAGGCCAATTATATACTTACTTCAGAGATATTAGTATCTTCATTGTGAACAAGAGTGATGATCCAACCATCATCTTCCTCAACACTTCCTTCTTTAGGAACAAAAGCAGCTCCAGTGCAGAAGGTGTTCTTCTCCAATTTATGGTATTCAACCTTTATTAGTTCATCAATATGGTTCTCTCTCTGCCTCAGAAAATTAATTAAAATTCAGTCAAGTCCATAGATTGATATTTTTTTTATGTACATTAAAATTTCTTACAGGAAAAAAAAATAAATTCTGAATTCTCGCATTACAAGACATGCACTCTGTCACTAAACTACTAATCTAATGACAAATTAAATATATGAGAAGTAAATAAGAAAATTAGAGATTTCAATTTGAGATGTGAATTACCAAGTATAATTTAATCTAATGACAAATTAAATATATGAGAAGTAAATAAGAAAATTAGAGATTTCAATTTGAGATGTGAATTACCAAGTATAATTTAGCTAGACCTCGAAATTTTGCCATGCCTGAAATAAAAAAAAAATCAATCAATCAATTTTAAGTAACAATTATAAGCTGTCAATATTATTATTAACAGAGAACCAGTAACAGGAGTGAAACAACCCAAGCCAACAGGCTTGCCCAATGCATCAGGAGTTAATCCATAATAAATTATCACCTGAGTTAGAGCTGGCTTCAGAGTCAACAATTTGAGTGTAGCCATATTTATTGTTAGCACCAGTAAAGTCTCCATTGATGATGGGAAAATCCATAGAGTATTCAGTTCCAGTGATATATCGTTCCCCTACCTTTCCAGTATGCAAATTTAATCTCCATTCGTGGCAGCGACTGAATAATAATCCATCTTCAGGATTATTAGTTTTCGATTCTATATGCTTAAACCTTCTTGAAAACCACTCAAATTTATTCAAACCCATATCTGGTCCTGGTATCACTGAATCAAGAGCTTTACATCCCCACACTACAACCTGTACGTTCATCCTCAATCATATGTAGATGATAACAACTTCAACAAATATGAACAATTTTTTGCTTGGTTCAAAATATATTTTTCTAGAATTTTTTTCATGAAAAATTAGTCAAGTAAAATATTTTTTTATCAAAGACAAATTAAATCATTTGCAAATAATATGAACTTTTTCAAATTTCGAATTCTAACAAAATTAAATAATTATAATGAATCATATAAATATATGGCATAAATTTAACTATTTTCATCGATTATCTTTAACCATCATCATAATCATAACAATCAATGATGGCCTCTACTGGTAATGAACAAAATTTATCATTTTTATATATTTTTATATTAAAATGATAAATATATTAAATTGCTGTAGCTTAAATATTTTATATTATAAATTACAAAAAGAAGTTTTTTTCCAGTGTACACAAATTGCATAAAATAATTTTTCAATTATTTTCAAGTTTTACAATTAAAAAAACAGAAAATAAGTTACTATCTCAAAAAAAAAAAATGACATATAAGTAATTTTGAGGGAAACAAACAGAACCTATATGGATAATTTTTCCGCAAAGGTATATGGTTACCTCATTACCATCTTCAAAACAATTGAGGATGTGAAACGTGCAATTGGGTTCCACTTGAAACCATTGGATTGAGTCTGCATTACCGTAGCGAGGCATTACCCCGATCCTTGCATAATCTTCCTTGTTATACTGTATTAACCTACTTGTAACAATAAACTGGTCATTTCTGCTCTTGTTATATATAATAATCTGCACAAATAGCAGAAATTATGAAGTCAAAGGATTAAGGATATATATACTCTTCTCAAAAAAAAAAAAAAGAATATATATACTCACGGGCCACCTCTAAAGAGCCGGTGTATGTCCGCTATTGGTGGAAAATCCATTATCACATTATACCTGACAATTAAACATAGAACTATAATTTTTTTTTTTTTTTTATCAGAGCACAAATAGTCAAATCAAATGCATGGCCACATCCAAGTAGCTAGCAAAACAAACTCTAACGTACCTTTGTGTAACCCCTATGTCATGACAAATGGTGCACCTATTGAATTTGAGATCTACCTTATGAACCAGTCTCTTCCCATCAGCTGAATATTAAATAACTAATTGGAACTTGATGCATTACAAAAAGGAAAAATACCATAAATATTGATATTAAGTTGCAAAAATATACCAGATATTACTCCCACTTCCATGAAAGGTTTTGTTGCATCCACCCCCATAATAACCAGCTCTCCAGTACCTGGAGCTCTCTGTAAAATGAAAGAACTAAAAATATTACATATTTTACCAAGCCGCCTTTGTGAATCCCCCTAATCCAGGCTGAATATTTAGCGTATTTAGTTGGTCTGTGATATCATCGGATGAAAAAAAAATACATTCAAGATTAGACCTTTGCGTGACTAGTAAAAGGTCTGTTCCAGGATCCATTGACATCCCAATCGCCTATTGTTTTGAGTGTATCGATATCAATTTCTTGAGGAATGTGATTTTCAGCAATTGAGTAGAACTTCCCAGCATGCTCAAAAAAATTGGTGTTGCTAAGATCCTTGTTGACTTTTCCAAATCGCAACTGATATAATGTACAAAAATGTTAGTATAAGACAATGCTTAGTACCATTATATATTTAATAAGAAATTTGTAGGTGCCCAGCGCACCAGATTTAGCAAGAAAGCTGATAATATTGCAGCTGAAGTGCCTTCTATTGCGGGAAGAAAAGATGGCTTGTTTCTTTGTTTTTCTAGCTTGAATGTCTGGGTTTCAACATATCTGTTGTTGTAGAGGACAGTCCAGGTTCCATCACTTGCTTTACCAAAATATAAAGCATGAAGCATTCCTTCTCCTTCTATCCATATGTTACTTGACCTCCCAAATATGGAAATTGTCGATTTTCGTCCCCCGAAAAGAGGATTTGGTCCTGCAGCAATTATATAACACTGATTTTTTTTTTATGTTAAAGGCATGGGAGTTCTCGCCTCTGTTAATGAGCTGGGCCTTCAACTATGGGTGACCCAGCCTTTTAAGTCCAACAAATTTAAAGAAACCTCAATTTTGAGACTTGAAAGAGAGCACTTCCATTACAAGGAATTCTTGTAAATCTTATTTGTGAATCATCAGTCAAATAAGTTAGCAAGACTTTGATATTATTTATGGTAATGAAAACAAACATAGATCTATGACTCTTTGATTCGATGCTACTGAAATCTTTCTAATTCAAACTCCAACCATATTAACCAACAATTAAAAAAGAAAAAAGAAAACTACAATAAAAGCAAAGTACCACCTACTGTCTTCCTGAAATTATAAAGGATCAGATATAATTGAGTTAATGCCACAAAAGGAAAAATTCATGAAATATAAGATTTTAGACCAGTAATCTTTTTTTTTTTTTTTTAGGAGAAAAGGGGAAAGGACACTAAAATAACCATTTGTATTAATAATTAATATTGTTTAATAGCAGTTGTAACTTTTTAAAATATGAAAAGCTTTTGCCTGCAAAGTTGAACATACAAAACTATATGAATCAATTGTTGAACCCTACTTGACTTTAAACAATTTGGTGCTTCAACTGGTTTTGGAATATTATTAAAGGCATCAACTGATAAGAAGCATTCAAGATCTGTTTGGCACCCTGCAGAGTCCTATAGAAATCAAAACTATATTAAAAATTAATTCTTATAATATATGGTATTATATCTCATCTCATGGCACTTCTTTAATATATATTACAGGCTGACTTTACATACATATATATTTAATCTGATTTTGCGGTTCTTTCCAGTTTTGTTCAGCAATTTCAATATTCTCTCTACTGTTGCCAGTCTTAATAATGAAATGCCTTATGCCTTGATTTTTTCTCACCATTTCTGACCACGATTGTGTCCTCAATAATTATGCCTCAATTTCCTGTGACAGTGACTAATAAGTGTAATACATGAGCCTATTGTATTTAAAAGTTGTATTGTCTGATACTAATCGTCTCTGCCGATACTTTCATAGCCAGAGATAGAAATAAAAGGAAACGTACCAATTAGAAGCTAATTATCCCGTGTTTATTGTCATTATGGGATGGAATTTACTTGTGTTGGATTTAGGCATATAGATAGACATTATTTAACTAAACAATGAATCATGGAACACAGTGAAAACGATACCGTTTCTTATGTAGACACCTTCTGGAAAATCATCTGGAACCTTCCCTTCGATGCTGCCGACCCGAACAGCTCCCTTCAATTCATCTACCGGAGCAAAGTTGCTCTGCAAGCGCACGCATTTATGTAGAAATTTTTAGCCTATAAATAAATAACGTCTTCCCAGTCAGGAGTTGAAAAATAGCAAATGTAAGCGTGACTAATGCATTAATTGTACCTGCGATGGAAGCAGTGGCTGGTCGACGAACTCAAACATGGAATCAACAAAAGCATCAAGTAGTTTAAGAGATATGTTCTTGATGGTTTTGGGAACATCAATGTGCAGGGGAAGCAGCTGCAACTCTCTTGAAAATGACTGCTGCTAGCTCAAGAGATCAGATATATACTTAAATTAATGGCTTCACAAAATTAAGCGAGAATCAAGAACTAACAGAATCAAAGAGGGAGGTGAGCTTGATAATTACCTTGAGAGTAGGGGAGAGTATGGTTTTGAAATTATAAAATTTGTTTGAGACGGAAGGTTTATGAACACAACAATTCACTTTAATCCCCAAATGTAATGAAAAACAAGAAGCCATCTCTTTCCCTTTGTTGCAGTTGCCTTGCTTGTTACGAAGATCGTGAACATCACAACCATAAATATAGGATGTATGAGTTTGGCGACATAGGTGATGACGTGTTTCCCCTATTTTCTTTTTTTAATTATGAAGACTAAAATTATTGAGTTTTACTCTATGCATTTTTTAATTATATATATAAACTAAAGTATCAAATAAATCATTGAATTTATTTTAAAGTGATAATCAAGGATAAAATAAAATTTTTCATCAAATTTATTTTTGAACTTGTATTATTTCATCATACAAGTCTTTATATATATATATATATATATATATATTATTGGACTTAATGGAATATACTAATTGATTATGCATGTAATGGCCTAATATAAAGGTCATGTTCATTTTTTATATATATTTCAATCAATAATAGAAATTTTATAAACAGTGTATTTTGATCTTGAAACCATATAGCAGGAAGTAATGACGGAGTTAAAGAGGGAGAAGTGGCCATAGCACATTTAAAATGGTGTTAATAGTAGAGAATTGGAATAATATTTGCAGTAATAGGGTTGCTGGATGTCACATTCCTATATGTGGTAGAAATATTCAATCAATAGTCGGTTAATTAGTTATGATGATCACTTAATTATAGATCCAATTCTATTGTGATTATTTTAAAATTGATTTTATGTATTAAGTTATTGAAATATTATTTTTATTTTAATTCATTTATTCTGATAAATTTTAAAAAATTTTCATACTTGAAATGACATGTGCAAAAAATTTTAAATAAGAGAAAGACTAATTTGACACCTCAATTTTTTTAAAAAAATTAAATTAACTTAAATTAACTTTTGAGTTAATTTAACATCTAAAATTAAAATTTGGGACATATTGAATTCATTTTTTTATTAAAATTACTAAAATTAATTTTTTATTTATTTTAAATGATTATAAAAATTTATAATTTTTATCCAGTTCTAATTTTCTCTTTTTTTTTTTTTTCACATTGTCATCGTCAGCGGATGATTTAAAAACTGACTCTTGCCTCAATCAAGCGCACCTCATTTTCGAGTGTAGGAAACTTTATGATCTTAGGTTGTAAAATTGCTTTGCAAATGTTGAGTTTTGTTTTGTTTTTAAAAACAACCAATCTGGATTTGTAGGTATGTATTTTAGTTTTGCTGACAATACTATTAAACAAATATTTTTTATTTCATAATTTATAAGCATTTAAATATAAAATTAATTTTAAGTATTTTTTTATAGAAAAATAAGATTCAACATATTATAAAATTTAAATTTGGGTGTTAATTAACTCAAAAGTTAATTTAGATTGGGTCAAAGTAACTTTTAATCCATTAAATTTTTTTTACATTGCCATTTCAACAATTGGATATCAAAAATTTTCAATTTTATTACAGTAAGTGAATTGAAATAAAAGCAATATTTTAAATTTTTAATTGCACAAAATCAATTTTTAAATAGTAACAATAAAATTTGACCTATAATTAAATTACCGGTAAACTTAATTACCCATCAATCCTCTTAATAAACCAGAATTGCAGGGAACCTGTATTATTCCCACTGGAACCGGGCTTATGAAATACACCAATGAAGTCGGATACACAGCATTCCCTTGGATATTTCATTTTGAAAATACATAATTGCCCTTGTTTAGCTCTGCAAGCAAGCACTGAGCAATGTTTTAACATTGTAAATAATTTATTTATTTATTTATTTTTTAAACACTCTATAAACAATCTTTAGCATAAAAGGATATTAGATGGCCACTGGTTACCTATATTTTATGGCGTCAACCATGTTATTAAGATTTAAAATTACACATCTGGTTTTAGTATAAAAAAAAAAAGAAAATTATGTAACTGGTAGTTTCAAAACTGAAATAACGTCATACGATTTAATATAATTTAATTAACGAGTAAATTTTTATTTATTTTTTTTATTTCACTTGCATCACGCTATATATTATCTTCTTTTATTGCAACTCGTAAACTTGTAGTGCTTTTTCAAATTCACTAACTATTATTTCTTCTAAAGCTTTTAAACGTGGCTAACATAAAGTTTTATTAACTTGTAATTTAATTAACAGTTTTAACATAAATTATTATTCAGTTTAAATATATGGATATATTTTAATAACTTTAATTTAATAACAATTTCAACATATATAATGTATCCACATATTTATTATATTTAATTATTATTAAATTACAGTATAATAATAATTTTAACACAATTTTAAATCAAAAGTACATTTTATTCCTGTCAGGGGCGGCGCTAAAATTTCTTATTTGGGGGACAGAGTAGCTATTATAAATTATTTTAAAAAAATTAATAATAAATTAATATCATAATTGATTAAATTACTATATTGACAGAATAACTGTTATATATATTTCTTCATAAGTTTTTTCTTTATTTTATGATAATTTTTAATTAATTTTTAAAATTATACTAAGCGAATATAACAATTGATAAGACTAAATATCATAAGTAAAATTAAATAGAAATATTTTCAATAATAGTAAAAGAAAACATAAAAAATAAATGAAGTTATACAATTTAAATAAATAAATATGATTAATTTGTCAAGGATTCATAGAAATGCAATATATTAAGTTAGGAGTCATAAATAACGAAACTTTGGAATGATACAATTTTTAATATTTTATCTACACTTATCTATTATATAGTTTTTTTTTTTTGGGGTAAATTTTAAATAATATGTAAAACTAAGGATGATTTAAAATAATTAGGTGATGTTTGGTGGAAGGGATAAAATATTTGGAGATAAGAATAGCATGCCAAAGAATAATTTCATTGGTTGGCATGCGTTGGATGTGAAAGTGAATAATCTACAGCCAATTGGAATACGCTTAATTGGTTGAAATGTGACCATATATAATGATGTTAATAATATAATGAAAAAATCTATGCTACACTATCAATGTGTGACTATATCAATTATATTTAATTAATTAAAATTACCATGTGACATGTTTATTATTGAACTTAAATACATAAAATAATAAAATGAATATTAAATTTACTAAAATAATAAATTTAGTACTTTAATGAAAACACATTAATTTTTAAAATTAAACAATAATAAAATTAAATATCAAGACTAATATTTTATG
This sequence comes from Omphalea diandra, assembly GCA_949677035.1. Lineage (NCBI taxonomy): Eukaryota > Viridiplantae > Streptophyta > Magnoliopsida > Malpighiales > Euphorbiaceae > Omphalea > Omphalea diandra. The sequence goes on along the minus strand of CATIWR010228236.1, from coordinate 16,789 downwards.
ATAAAATATAAAATCATATAGTATTTTTTAATCTTTAACAATATTATATTATAAATGTCATATTTATTATATATTAATACATTTTTATTTTAACTCCAATTCTATTTCTTCAATGAACCAAATACTCGAGGAAAAAGGTTATTTTTATTTTCGATTCTGATTTATTTTGTTTTCAATATATATATATATATATATATATAATTCTAATCAAAATTAAATACTCATCATTTAAATGAATATTTAGCTGAATTGACCAAGTAATTCAAGCCTTTTGGTTTATTATATTTATTACAAGTTAAATATCTACCTACGAAGCTTCAAGAAAAAAAAAAAAAAAACCCTGGTGATTGAGATTTTTTTTTTTTTCTTCTTTTGAGGAAGAAAAGGGTTGAGAAATTTGATTGAACTGAAGAGATAGACTTGATACAAATAAATACAACAATTTTAATGAAATTGAAAGAGAGAGGAGTTATAATAGATTTAGCTATGAAGGGGAAGCAGGACATCAGAATATTCCAGCATGCACGCTATCTTGAATAAGCACAAAAAGTACCAGCAAGAAAGATGAACCACAAATTAATGGCTACTTGCACTTTTTATATTCCATAAAACTGTCAATAACAGACCAAAGGGTATCAAAAATGTAGTATTATGCCTCAGTATGAAGACAAAGTCAGCTTCTTTCTATGAACCTATTTAGTTCATTTCTGCAATTAAATGGAATGTGAAATTGTAAATGAATGTCTTTGATATTTTTATTTAACTTTATTTCCTAAAAAAATATAATGGATATTTCAAAATGACAAAGTAGAATTGATATCATTGGATTTCACTTTATTTGAATTGCATTGCTATTGAACATGATGTTATTATATAATTCTTAGATATGACACATGAGTTAGCATAAATTAATTTCGTATTAACTTTTTTTTAAGTAAATTCGGATCAGGTTATTTTATACCATTAACTTGAGATACAAAAATAATATTTTATCATATTTTATTTTGAATCAAATCACTAATTTTAATCTTTTTAAAATGAAAAAAAATATTATTTTGATATTTAATAAATTTTTAAAATATTGTTCATAATTTAAATTGAATTAGTTGAATCAAATAATTTCAAATCATATTAGATTGATTGATAGATCAAAGTAAAATTTAATTTAAAATTTCTGAAATCATTTCTCTATATTAAGCTTAAATTATTTGTTTCCAATTGGATAAAAATTATCACACAAAGTATACTTACATCAAAACCAAGTTTTGCTTTATTATGTTTGTCGATTTGTCACGAAGAGTAGAAGAGCGAAACTTGTTTGATATTACAATTTTTGCCCTATTACGTTTGCCAATTTGAGATGAAGAGTAGAAGACCAAAACTTGTTGGATATGTATGATATTGCACTTAACAAAAATTACCAGTCATTCATATTCTTCGATTTAATGATATTGAAATTATTTTAAAATTAAATAAAGAAATAACTTCAATATTTTCCTCAATATATTAATTAGGAAAGTAATAATAGCACTGACAGAGACCTTACTTTCAACAATATAGTTTTCCGAAATTTATTAATACATTTTTCTAAGACAATATGAAACAAATAAACAATCTAATTAATACATGTTGAATTTATGGTTTGGTTCTTTCAAGTAAAAAAAAAAAATAATCAAATAGTACCTCATGACATAAGTAGAACAAATTAAGGTATCACTTACATCAACAAGAAGACAAATTGTCAATGATAAAAGTTAATTAATTAGCATAAAAAAAAGATCAACAGCTGAGTAATAGAAGCATACTTAGAAATCAAAGATCGAATCCAACCCAAAAGCTAATTCAATAGATCACCAGCTGTATATTTATCTAATTGTCTTAACTAAAGAAACCTTGGAAAGTTAATTAATTAGCATACAAAAGAGAAGGCCAACTTAATCCAACTCTTTATAAATAAACTTAGGATTAATTAGAAAATACAACTTGAGGCTTTTTCATAATCAACTAATCCTACTTTTGTACTTCATATAATTTTTTTATAATAAAATATTATATTTATTCAAAATAAAAAATTAAATATCTTTTAAATTTTGAAATTAATTTAAATATATATATATATATATATATATATATATATATATTTATCAAAACTAATTTTTAACGTAAATTTAAAAATATATCTTTATCAGTATGCTTCTTTTTTTTTTTGAGATAATAATATGTGTAACTTGAATCTTGTTTACTCACGATAAAACCTTTTTTTAATCAATATGATATTCATACACATTTAAATAATTTTTAGATGAGAAAAAAGAGAAATTAATGTTCATCTATATATGAATTAAATATATCCAAAACTTGTAAAATTCTAATTAAATTATTGATCCATAAATTTAACTAACTCTCTTATTTGTACAAATTTACAAATATTAATTGTATATAAATTATTTTTAAATATTAAAAATATTTATAAAATCATTTTAAAATGAATGATCTCAAAAACTTTTACGTCATTTATGAAATATTCTTTATATTATTTATTAAAGTTAAATTTTATTTTACATATAAATTATAAATTGACTAATTAATACTAAAATCAAATGTGTCATAGTTGGTTAATAATAAATATAAAAATCAAATATTTTTTAATTATTTTAACATTAATTACCATCAATATATATTAAAAAGAAAAAATAAATTTCTAAAATATTAAAAAAAATAGTGATCATAAAAGACTTTTAAAATGATAATATATATATATATATATATATATATATGAAATTTGGTATTTTGTTAATGGTAACCTTGATTATAAAATATGAATTTTCCTCACCCATTTTAAATTTGACATTTAAATAAACTATTTTAATTAGTCCTTAAAGTTTTAAGAGTTTAATTTGACTCTAGTATTCAAGTTGTTATATTAGAAGTGGCAAGAGTAAGTCTGCATTAGATCAAATTTGAATTAGATTATTTTTTAGTTGGATTAAGTTCGGATTATTTTTGAATTGCGAATAGATTCGAATTAACAATCAAATTATATAAAAGAATTTAAGATATTCTCAGATCTTTTTCAAATTTTGGTTAAGACCAAATTAGATTTCTCATAATTTTAATTTTTTATAAAATAAATGTTATTTTAATTTTTAATAAATTTTTAATGAGTTATATTAAATCAATTTGAGTTGAGTTAATCAATTCAATTTGGATTGATTAGTGAATTAAATTTAATTTCAAAAATTTTATATCATTTCAAATTCAAATCAACTCCAATTTTTCTCTAAGTTAAATCAAACTTTTTTCCTGATGAGATTGAAAATACCACCTTTATACACACTGACTGAAATTTCTTACATCAACTGGTGAATAGCAAAGTGGTATAGCATCTCTGTCACTATTTTGTAGTAAATATAGTTACAAATTGAAATCCTGAAAGTTTATATTTTTTTAATATAAAATAAAAATTAGAATTATAAACTAGAACATGAAATATCTCTGCTTAAATTAATGTATTTTTAATATAAAATTAGAATTATAAACTAGAAAATGAAATATATCTGTTTAAATTAATGTATTTTTTTTTTAATTTTAGGGTAAATATTGATGTCTCTTCGCGAAATGCATTGATTGATGGCACTGACGAAGAAAGCTCCATGAAAAACATATGGGACTCTGCAAGGGAATGTGATTTTGGCAACTTGTTCATTGGTAAAGTTTTTGTGTCAATTATATGAGCCTGCAAGGGGGGTGATTAATATGAAATTTCCAAATAAATTATATGTATTTTATAGTGTGACTAATTTTCAATATAAACTAAAAAAAAGGCCAATTATATACTTACTTTAGAGATATTAGTATCTTCATTATGAACAAGAGTGATGATCCAACAACCATCATCTTCCTCAACACTTCCTTCTTTAGGAACAAAAGCAGCTCCAGTGCAGGTTGTGTTCTTCTCCAATTTATGGTATTCAACCTTTATTAGTTCATCAATATGGTTCTCTCTCTGCCTCGGAAAATTAATTAAAATTCAGTTAAGGCCATAAATTGATAATTTTTTTTTGGTACATTAAAATTTCTTGCAGGAAAAAAAAAGTGAATTCTAATTTCTCACGTTACAAGACATGCACTCTGTCACTAAACTACTAATCTAATGACAAATTAAATATACGAGAAATAAATAAGAAAATTACAGATTTCAATTTGATGTGAATTACCAAGTATAATTTAGCTAGACCTCCAAATTTTGCTATGCCTGAAATTAAAAAAAAAAAAAATCAATCAATCAATTTTAAGTAACAACTATAAGCTGTCAATATTATTATTAACAGAGAACCAGTAACAGAAGTGAAACAACCCAAGCCAATAGGCGTGCCCAATGCATCAGGAGTTAATCCATAATAAATTATCACCTGAGTTAGAGCTGGCTTCAGAGTCAACAATTTGAGTTAGCCATATTTATTGTTAACACCAGTAAAGTCTCCATTGATGATGGGAAAATCCATAGAGTATTCAGTTCCAGTGATATATCGTTCCTCTACCTGTCCAGTATGCAAATTTAATCTCCATTCGTGGCAGCGACTGAATAATAATCCATCTTCAGGATTATTAGTTTTCGATTCTATATGCTTAAATCTTCTTGAAAACCACTCAAATTCATTCAGACCCATATCTGGTCCTGGTATCACCGAATCAAGAGCTTTAGATCCGCACACTACAACCTGTACGTTCATCCTCAGTCATATGTGGATGATAACAACTTTAACAAGAATGAACAATTTTTTGTTTGGTTCAAATTATATTTTTCTAGATTTTTTTTTCACGAAAAATTAGTCAAGGAAAATATTTTTTATCAAAGAAAAATTGAATCATTTTCAAATAATATGAACTTTTTCAAATTTCAAATTCTAACAAAATTAAATAATTAAAACCATATAAATATATGACATAAATTTAACTGTTATCGTCGGTTATCTTTAACCATCATTATAACCATAACAATGGATGATGGCCTCTACTGGTAACGGACAAAATTTATCATTTTTATATATTCTTATATTGAAATGATAAATATATTAAATTTTGTAGCTCAAATATTGTTAATTTTTGTAGTTTAAATATTTTAGATTATAAATTACGAAAAGTACTTTTTTCCAGTGTACAAAAATTTCATAAAATAACTTTTCAATTATTTTCAAGTTTTATGATTAAAAAAAAGAAAATAAGTTATTATCGCAAAAAAAAAAAATGACCTATAAGTAATTTTGAGGGAAACAAATAGAACCTATATGGATAATTTTCCCCCAACGGTGTATAATTACCTCAATACCATCTTCAAAGGGTTATATTTATAAATATAAGAATATTATATTCTTTGAGAAGAATATTATATTATATTAGAAGATTTTAAAGGTTAATTACTCTAAAATTTTCTAACGTTTGTCATATTTAACTAAATTTTATCTCATTTTTCAATATTATACTAAATCATTTTTCATGTTTTATTCCGTTATATTAAAAAAAAATTTTGTTGAATTCAAATGAATGTCGTAAAGACTTTTTTACTATAATGAAACAAATCTGAGTGATAACTTAGTATAATATTTTTAAAAAATGTGAAACAATTTAGTTAAATAAGATAAATATTATGAAGTTCAAAATAATTAACCTAATAAATATATAAAACTCACTTTGACCAAATTCTTTTTAACTAATAAAAAAATAATATTTTTAATATCAAATGACTTTTTAGTATAACGAGACAAATATAGAAAATAATTTATTATAATATTAAAAAGTGAAAGATAACTTAGTTAAATATGATAAATGTCAGAATATTTATAGTAATTAACCTAGAATTAAACTTGAAGAATTAACTCATGTTTTCATATTGGAAATGCTCTGCTAAAAAAATTATAAAACAATGCTTTTATTTATCAGAGAAACTACACAATCCCAAATTATATATAAAATTAACTAAATTTAAGAGTCTGTATAACTGATTAATTTATTTTTTAAAAAAAATATTTTGAATGGTGTGATAAAGAGTAATATTTTTTAAAATTATAAAAAAAATATGAAATAAATTGTAAAATTAAAACCAAGGATTTGAACATGCTGGAATATTTATATTTTGTTTGTTTTCTTTTATTATAATTTAGACTTACGATGCTTTTACTTATCAAAATATGCAGTAACATATTAAGGGATTAAATAATCTCAGATTAGATAAAAAGAATTAACTCAACCTGAGTGCCTACATAGCTCATTAGTTTAATTTTTGTTAAAAAAATATTTTAAGTAGTAAAGGAAGAGTAATTTTTTATTAAACGATATTAAAAATTAGATAAATTCCAACATATTTAAATCTAATTTCTCTAATTTGCTCATTTTTAAAGTTATAAAAATATAAAATAAATTATAAAACTAAAATCAGAGATTCAAATGTGCTGGAATCTATTTTTATTCTTTTACTTAATTGTAATTTATACTTAGTTTTGACAATTAATAATTTACAATTTTTAAATTATACATGGATTAAGGTATGTGTAATTTAAACATATTTAATTAAGTTTATGAGAATATAATATTATCAAGCTAGTTACTATAAAATTTTGTAATTTATTATATTAATCTTAATAAAATTATTATTATTAATGAATTTATAATCAAACGAATATAATATTAAACTAACAGGGTTTGATTTTTACAGTTAAGGTAAATGTTAATTTTGAAATATTAATTTGTTAATATGAATAGTTTTGAAATATTAGTAAAATCCCATATGAGATGGGGGTTCTCTAAACCCTCAAAAATGAAAGAATTGAATAAATGATGGATTTTCAAAATTCTTTGAAATTTGATCCTAATTTTTTGAACCACGCGTGGATTTATCACAAATCCATAAACTGACAAAATACTTTTACGTGAAATCGCTTCAAACAAACAAGTTCCAAGGTTTTCGTTTCTGGATTTGTTAGTATTATTTCACTATGAATTAGAAAGTAATTTAGCATCACGGAAGGTAATTATTATTTGTAATATCTACTAACTACTGATATATAGTGTTAAAAAAAAAAAAAAAAAAAAAAAAGACCTAGATGTCAGTCATACCACAGCAAAATGCCTTGGTTTCAACTAATATCTTATCGATATAAAATATTAACATGAAAGGAATTGTTTCAAAGATAGCTAACTTTGGAACTAGAATGCTAGTCTCTGTCGTTGGATGATTCAAAATCAATAACTGAGATTCAAATTTAAAGAATAACCACCCATTTCCTAACTTTTTAGAATGAATTTTCGATAAGATTTCAACAATTAATTTCAAAATTAAGAGCTGAAACTATTTAAACCTGAAAAACCATGTTTATCCAACATACCATAGTTCGAAATAGATCCTTTGAGGAGTTGAGTGGAACTTGGATTGGGGCTCCTCTGGAATGTGTATATCAGATATTGTTAGTTTGTAATTTAACAAGAAATATTCAATACTAAAAGAGAATCACGATTAAGGCCTCTTCATAAGAACTTGCCCTCCAAAACATCCAACTATGACCATCTGCTAACAAAATTGCAAATTTGCAAGTATAATTATAGCCAGCTTCCTCTCAATTCCAGGTTCTACCGTTCCTTACCAGATCCAGGCCCGAAGCCTCCCAACACCATGTGAGCAATGTGAAGCACAGTTTTCCAAAAGTGTACCTAAACACTTGCTGAAGACAAGAAAATAAAACATATATTTTGATATTAAATAGATGAAACAGACATTTCAACACAACTTTGTCGAGAAGACTACAAAAAATGTGGATTAAACCTTCATCTATAATGCAGTTTCCATACAACTATTACAAATATCTAATGGGTCAGATCCTCACTCAAGTACAGCTGCCAATACCTGATGAGAGTACAGACCTCCATAGGTAACCTCTGCTTTTAAGTATACTTCCCAACATATTCCAAATCAACCAGCTTTTGAGGAGTCACTTGGAAGCTGTAATTTTAAGCTCCTCCTAAGAAAATCAGACAACTTTGCACAGGCTGCACGTCCTCGTTCTAGACAGTTGAGATATTCTTCCACTAGGGAACAAATTAAGAGGACCAATATTAGAATCAGATCGGGCAACACGATCCTTGAACCCCAGAAAGCCATATAGAATGTGGTTTAGAAGGTCCAAGAACAAGCCATTAGAGAGAATGACGCTTCCATGCCAAAATGTTAGAATCCAATAACGATTATTCTTGTCAACTTAAAATATTTTACAATATAAAGGAAGAACGTAACCAAATGAGTCCGCTAATGACGAAATAAATTCCACAAGTACCAATAAGCACCAGTATTCAATTTATGTTCCTCAATATTAAGTTTATGGTTTCATTACAATGTCATGCAGGGAAGAGGGAAGAAGATAAAGAATTGGTAAAGAAATTGGATTCTGCAACTTTTGATATACTTCATTTAGACAAAGACAAAGAAGAGATATAGCATCAGGCACGCAGACACTAAACATGATCATAGTAGCTACATCACCATAATCTCAATTATTTGGAAAAATCGAACAAAGTTTTCCACAACTTGCTGCTCAAAAAGGAGGGCAATCACTTCCTGTGCAGTATGCAGCATAGTACTTATATCAATCTGATCAACTGCAGCACAAAAGCAGGAAGCACCTTGAATGTCACCTTTCCTTTTTTTTTTTTTTTGTGGGCGTGTGTCTGTGCCTGTGTTTTCAATCAAGTTCTCTGCCAAACTTTGACTAAGTGCTAAACACAGTTGTATGATTTGAAATTCACCAAGGTATGATAAATCTTACAGGCATAACAGTGAATGTAATACATTTGTCGAACTAACTGCCATAGGTTTAATACTTTCAACAATGTGTATTTCTGAAACAGCATTGCATAATTACGGTAGCATATACCTGAAATCACACCATGGGTGACAGAGGTGATGATCCCATGTTCCACTGGTTCACCTTCCACAAGTGTTGATCCCTCTGGAAGAACAGAGTGAATTGAGTTTGGGAAGACTAAATATGCAAATCCCTTCATTTTCTGTCAAAACATAACAAGATCATATACAAACTGGGAAGTGTAATTCAACTATAATATGACATGAATTAATTTAAGTTATGCAGACACAGAGGCAAATAGCCAGTTCAAGTATAAAGAAGAAGCACCAAAATACTACATCTTCAATATGAATAAAGATTCACAATCACTTAGAATGTGCTATAGCTTATAGACTTGAAACTTTCAAAGTTCTGAAGAGGGTCTCAGATCTCCAATTACAAATTGGAGATATCCAAATAAGCCAGAAAAATTCTCATCAAAACTTCAATTACAATGGAGAGGGCATATGATAAATTGGAAATAAATTTGATATGGTAAAACCTGTTCCTCTAACTTAGTGGGATCCAGCATAATATATCCACCTTCTGCCAAACAACAACATATTGCAACTGCACAAACCAGTATAACATTAGTTACACAACCACTAAGAATGTATGCAAATGAAGATGAAAGAAAGTCTCAATTACCAGCAAGATGCTTCACAGGAATTCCAGCATCTACAAGTGCAGCACATGCTGCATTTATGGCACATGTCAGAAGCTAAAATAATTTCAATCAAGAATACACTCGTTGTATCAAATCCTCATAGAAAAGTCATAACTAAAAAAATAAAGAGGAGCACACTGATCAGCATCCAGCTAAATGTGTAAGCCATTGTCATGCAAAACTGTGTATCAAATTTTTTTTTTTTTTTTTGAAGATTAAAAAGGGGCATGATCAGCACTTGAAACTATTTGTGAAGCAAAATGCTTCTTATTGTTAACAATTGGAAACATCAGCGAAAGGGAAAAATATTATGAACCCTACAAAATGCAAAAGAAAAGGAAAAAAAGGATTTGACATCATCGAGGGCAGAAAAAAAGGGTGAGAGTGAATAAAAAATCTCATCAGTGCAGCAAAAAAAAAAAAAAAAAAATTATTGGACCACACATGCTTCATTTTAGGAAGAATTACAGGTCCTGTCTAAGAAATTCAGAAAGAGAAATGACTAGAGAGTGAGTTGAGGTACCCCATAAAACCTAAATTAAAAAAAAAAAATAAAAGGAAGAAGGAAAAGAGGGAGACATAACGTGATCAGCGAGCCTGTGTGAGAGTGAGGGCACTGTACTAGTCACTCATCAAGTAAAGATACAGAAATATAAAGGATACAGCACCATCATCATGAACAACCTGCACGATGAAGATAAACATTGAATGATCATGATGCACACAGAAATTATAGGTATGAACGTAGTACACAAAAAAATGAGAGTCTTGGCCGCATGCCCAGTATTTTATCGTTCCTACTAGTAGTGCACATCTAAATTAGAACCATACATCAGTCTGAATATCCAATTATCCAAAGTATTCATCTTTGCCGACACCAAGAATGTATGATTATCTATAAATGCAACAATATTTAAGAAATCGAACAAACTATAATTTCTACTTGTGTGTGTGTGTGCACATTGAGCTGTGTCCCAATCTCTTGATAATAATGAAAAGAAACAAAAATGAAGCATTTTCAAAGGAGATATAAGTATTGAACTCAAGTAGCAGCCGATTAACCTGAACTATGATTGATGTGGTGGTGTTGGGGTTAATAGTCAAAATGCAGATACTCTGCAAAGTTTTCTTCAGTATCATCTCATATTCCTTCTCCAGTTTCCCTAAACAATTGGGAATTTTCACCACAATCCCAATGAGACCACAAAGCACTGATAATGAAAGTATTTAACAAGTGAAATTAGTAGTAACGACTAACCAATCTGTCCAGTTTTAGGCTTCCAAATGACTTCAAAACAAGCCTTTTCTGGATTCTCATTCTTCTTTGTCCCTGATTTTGGACCATAAACAGCTGCTACGACTTTTGTATCTCCTATTAGTATTACTCAAATTAACATAACCACTTACACTAAATAAAATGCGAAAAAAAAAAAAAAGCCACCTAACCTTGACACCAAGTAGCAGAGCCGTGGGCGCGGTGGAGGATGTTGCGGGAGCAAGAAAGTGGTCTCAGCTGGTTCGGTGTACGGCCGTCGTCCCTTTCTACCTCCATCATCTCAAGGTTGCTAGGGTTTCTGAGGTTAGATTGGGTCAGTTTTCCTCGTAGAGAAAAACGACAGTGTTGTCAGTGAGACGTTAGAAGACTATAGACGACACGTTACTTTAACCCGTAAACCATGGGTGCTGCGAGTTTCTATAGGGGTTAATTAATTATAAAACTCCTAATATTTTTCAAAGTTAATTAAATCATCTTATATTTCAAAATTAGATGAAATAATTATTCATTTTGATTCTTATATTGAAAAATATGATTGAACATAACTCTTAAAATAACTAAAGAAAATCAAAATATAGAATCAACACTGAGATTTTTTCAAATATTAAATCAAAGCCGAATCAACAAAAATTTTTGAATATTAGTATTAATATTTAATTAAGTCATCAAAGTAGCCAATTCTTAAAGTAATTAATATTTGTCATATTTAATTAAATTATCTTACAATTTGAAATAACTTTTCATATGTAATTCTGAAAAGTATAGCTAAATATAATTCTTATAATAACTGAATCGAATCAAAAATTAAAATATGCAAATATTAAATAAAAATAACTTTTTTCCTTTCAAATATCAAATCAAAATCGAAATGAAAAAACCAGCTTTTTATTAAAAATCAGATCAAAAATCAAATTAAAATTGACTTAAATGGAAACAAAACTATCAGCATGAGGGCTTTTGTACCTTAAGATTTATATCCTTATACACATATATTGCTAATGTCTAAAAGTCTGTGGTCAACACATTTGCTATATTTTGGAGCATGTTTCGAAGTCTGGCTTTGATTGAATGAATGAATATAGATGCTACGTCAGTGAATGAGCTGTAAAAAATCTCTGATCCTAAAGTGTTTTGGCTTTAATTCATTTTATAAATTCATATTTTAATTCAAAATAATTATGAGGTTTAGTATGTAAATACAAATCATTATCTTAAAGAAAATAAAATACAAATGAGATTTATAGAGTAATTAAAATTCATTGAATCTCCTTATTAAAGAACAAAAACCAGCCCAGTCTCAAGGGTTCCATAAACTAAACCTTTGATCCATTTGTTTAATCTTTTTGAAATTAAAGTATTTAATATATATATATATATAGAGAGAGAGAGAGAGAGAACTCTTTGATAAAGTAATTAACGTAGCGCAATGTAGAGTCCCTAAGAAATCGATCCCCGAGTGTATCTTAATTTTTGAACTCGTTCCAACCAGCATAGAACACACAATAATTGAATAAAGCAAGGTTTTAAAGGAAAATAAAAAATAAAATCTTGATTTGATGCTCTTTCGTGTTTGTTATTGAGTTTAGCAGTAAATGTGATATTATTTGTCTTCAGTCAAACTCCTTTTGACCAGCAAAGCAGATAAATGTTAATGAGCAATAAGGTTCAGATTTCATGCAATTTTAAATCAACATCTCATGTAAAAGAAAAAAAAAAGTTTTTAATTTCTGGGATAGAAAGAAAAAAGGAATGAGATAATGAAGCAACCTTCTTTCATTGCTCTGTGCATATTTCTATCCATAATTTTAATTTTTTATTCTGTTATTTTAAAATTTTTATTATATTTTAAAAATGATTCACGCGATATAAGCAAGGATTGTGAATCATACTCGATGAGATGTTAAATCCAAGATTCTGGTGTCAAAATTTAGCAAATTTAGAGATCCTTGGGACCAAAAAGTTAAAATTGTATTTATTTGAAATTATTTGGTCATAAATTTGTGTAGATGAAAATGGTGATGAATCCAGCGGCGACCACATCACATCACGGACGACAAGCAGAAAGCAATAAGCAATCACAAATAATCAATTAATAAATCATTATTGAAAGAGGTGAGGGCCAAAGCCCACCGCCGCCTGACTAACATTCTTCCTGCACTCCATTTCATTTATGCTGCTCTCACGCTCTTTTATGACGCGTACGATCAACAAGCCAAGTAAAGATGGAATTTTAGTTTTAATTATAATCTCAATTCAAAATCAAATTATTATTTTTTAAAAAGGCCCAAAACAACGTTTGCATTTTAAACACATTGAAAATATCAAATAACAAATTATATTTAAATTAATTTATCTAAAAAATTATTTAAATTAATTGGAATTTAATTTAAAACTAGTTAATAAAAATACTAAAATTAAGCTTTTAAATTAAATGTCATTAATAACCATCTCTCTATCAAAAAATAAAAATAACATATAATTTATTTTCAAATTAATTTGAACTATAATTAGGTTTAAATTTGATTTTTTATACTTTCTAAAATGAATTCAAGTTTTTCAAAATAATTTAATAAGTTAACAATAAATAGGTATTTTTTATTTAATTATTTTATTTATATTATCAATAATTATTTTTGTTTAACATTTGATTTTTAATTAATAGATAACTTTATTTTCTATATAATTAATTATAATTTAAATATATAATTAGAAATTGAATCATAAAAGATATTCTTCAGCAATAACCAAAAAAATAAATTTCATATGATGTGAGAAGTATTTCATTCAAATTCATTACGATTTATAATTATTTTTCCAGAGGCTAATTTATATCTATTTATTTTAGTGTTCGAAAAATATTTTTAAAATTAATGAGGTATAAAAGAAATTAATTTTGCGAAATGTTTTGGAGTTGGCTGCGCGAGTGCAAATGTCCATGGACTCGTAGAAATATACATAGAACGTCAAAGTCAAAAGCGTAGCGTATGGTGTTAAAAAAAAGTGAGTAGACAACCAAAGTCCCCTTTTCTTGCTTAAAACAAAATGACTTATGGCTGCTTTCGCACTTCTACCCGCTCCCGGTCATAAAGAATGAGGTGAAACACGAGTACTGAAGAAGAAGAAGCAGCACCAGCTAAAACGAAAACCATTGCAAATACCAAATAAACAGGTAAACCTCACTTCATTTAGGGGGGAAAAAAAGAAGAAGAAAAGAACGGTGTTTGGTAGCTCAGGAGTAAAAAAGGAGGAAGGGAACGAGGTAGAATACCATGAATCTACAACTGGCGACTTTTGACCCAAAACTTTGTTGATTAATCAATCTCACTCCTTACCCATATAATATTTTTCTTTCATTCTTCTTTCCCTTTGCCTTTTCGCCCTTTATGCTCATCTATCCTGCACCACCCAAACAGAGCCTTACCTTAACCATCACTTTTCTTTGGTGTCTCTCTTTATCTTATGTGGTATTTTTTTTTTTCCCTTCTGTATTTGCATTTTCTGTTAATTTCAGCATTTTGATTGAAAATCTGTCTTGGGTTTGCTTTGTTTGTGTATAAAGGGTTTCGCATGCTTGTTATGGAAGGAAAGTTTAGATTTTTATTTTGTTTATGTTTGTTTATTTGTTCCATCATTTCTTTAATTGTGATTCAATGTTGTTAAAAAAAAAAAAGATTTTTAAGTAATGTTGGGATGATTGCATGATTGATCACTAATTTGGTAATTATTGCCAAAGTTGTCAGTTAATAACTCCTTTTCCCTCTCCATTGTTGTCTTATTGGATTCTTTTTTTTTTATTTTTCAACTTTAGTTTGTTTTGATTTGATTTCGTCTGTTTGTACTGAAATTCTCTTCAATACCTTGAGTTTTGGGGGAAGGGGCTGCTTTGGTGAAGTATTGCCTTTTTCTTTTTAGCAACAGGACAATGAGAAATGTTGAGTTTCACATTTTTTTATAATGATGTCTCTTCTCAATTTTCACCAACATTATGTGCTACTTTTAGGCTACTTGATGTGCTGAATAAATGGAGTGTTTACTTTTTGGAACTTTCGGAAATTCTGCTCCATTTGTGCATGATATTTTGTTTATGCAGCACAATTATTTATGTTATAAGTTTGTGGTGGAGTTGAGGAGTTGCTTCACATTTATTGAATTTTTGCATCTTTAGGAAAAGGTACGTTTTTTCTTTCTGACTTAATTTTGGTACAGAGATGATATCTAGCGTTAGAAGTCAGACTTCTAATAGAGTGTGGCTTTCCAATGGGTCAAGAATTTGGATATTTGTGGCCAATGGACACCCGGAGGCTGCTATGGCTTGTGGGATTGATGTTTGTTGTGATAATAACATTCCAATGTTTTGAACTACCGTCTGGCAATATTATATCATCTATATCTTCTGTTCGTACATATCATACTGCTGAAAATGGTAACTTGTCATTTGATGGTGCTATATCCAAATCTCAGACAGCTGCTAACATAACTCTATTTAATGGTTTAAACTCTACTGATGCTGATGATGCTCATGAGATAGCTGATAATTATGAAAAGAAAAAGGATGCCAGTGGTGGCCTTGTTTCAGAAGCAAGTGTAGACTTGAACAAGTCTTCTGGAGAAGATAACCATAGTAACGGGTCTTCACTTCAGCAGCTGGTAGAGGTACAACAAAATGTGCACTCTACTGTGGTTCCTATCCATGCTTCAGGTACTGGGTCAGTACCAGATGAAACTGGACAGATGTTTCCTGCAGAAAATATCAGTTTCCCTGTGGAAGACACCAGAACTTCAGGTGTGAATTATGACCTTGTATCAGAAGCAAGTATAGGCTCGAACAAGTCTTCTGGAATGGAACATGATAGTGAGTCTTCATTTGAACAGCTGGTACAGGCAAATATTCATTCTATGGTGGATTCTGGTAATAGGCCAGCACCAGAAGAAACTGAACAGAGCTTTCCCGAAGAAAATTCTAGTTTCTCATCAGAAAATGCTGGAACCTCAGATGCCGGTAAGCGATCCATTGTGCCAGTCTCCCCACAAATAGATTCATCACCTAAAATAACATCTTCAAGGAATGTGGATTCCAATATTGTAACTCCTATTTCACATGCTGAACCTGGCACATCTGCTGTGGAAGAAAATGTAACACCAAGTTTGAGAAGTCATGGAGAATCAGGCAAATTGCAGAATAGCAATACTGCATTGTATGATAATTCTTCTATGACTACTGTTTCAGAGATGAAGAAAATGCCAAAACTACCAATCTCAGGAGTGATTTCAGTTTCTGAGATGAACAACTTACTCCTGCAGAGTTGGGCTTCGCCTACTTTGATGGTATTTATGAAATTTCTGCTCTCTGTTGTTGTCTCAGGATAAAGTTTTATATAATAGTGGCTTAGACTTTTGTTTTTTTTAACATTTAACAACTGATTTGTAGAGACCACGATGGGCATCAGCGGTTGACCAAGAGCTACTTGATGCAAAATCACAGATTGAGAATGCGTCAAATGTGAAAAATGACCCTATACTTTATGCTCCTCTTTACTGGAACATCTCAAAGTTCAAAAGGTAAACTTATTAATTCCATTGAGTATTATTTCATCACTTACACGTAATTGTATCTTTAATGCTTGAGAATCATACGCAATCATGCAGCTGGTGCACAAACATAATGCTTGGTCTATCTTAAGCAAAAATTTTCAATTGAGAAGGGTTATTCAATGCAATTCATATCATTAAATTTTCAGGAGCTATGAGTTAATGGAAGACAAGTTGCAAGTATATTTTTACAAGGAAGGTGAAAAGCCTATAGTACATGGTCCGGTACTGAAGGGTATATATGCTTCAGAGGGATGGTTCATGAAACTGCTTGAAGGTAGCAAAAAATTTGTCACAAAAAAACCAAGAAAAGCCCACTTGTTTTACTTGCCTTTTAGTTCTCGAAACTTGGAGGTGCAGTTATAT
>CATIWR010228234.1:0-10955 GCA_949677035.1 Omphalea diandra | reverse complement strand
TGATGTCTTCTGATCCAATGGAGGCTGGGTCACAGGCAGCACAGCTTGTAACAGATATCCGCAAGAGAAAGGGTTTGAAGGAACAAATGACACCCCTATCAGAGTACGAGGACAAGCTGTAATTGTTTCCTTAGTGAAGATTATATCTATGTCAATCTTTGTGCTGCATTTTTGTTTTTTATTCTGTTTTAAATTTTTATTAGTACTGTGGGGTAGCGCTTTGTGGGGATTAGTGGTCCTCTATGTTTGTTTTAGTACGAGGTTTTCAGTGACGATTTACCTTAGTATGTCATGAACTATTACAACCGCCATTGGTTGATTATAATGCTATTTTCGTTTCCAGATGATGGTTTCTTGAAGAGTTTCCTTTCTCCCCTTAGTCGCTGTTTGGATTGGTTATTATTTAATTACCTGCTTTTAATTTAGTATAAATATTTTGCGATGCAAGGATATTGCGGGTTGGGATTAGCAATTTCCAATTTTCTGCTTATCAGACAAAAAAGGGAGCTGGTCTAAGTTGTTCATACCAGCCAATTGATCGTACGACTTCCCCAATATTTGTGACCGACTATAGTGGCAACATTGTTGACTCCATCTCCTTTTCTTTTTTGATCTTCATGTACCCGCTTCGGCTGTGTTTGGATGAGTTTGTGAATCTACAGGCATCTGGTTCTGTAGATGCTTCCCTGTTTTCAGGCTATTCAATACAGTAATTCATAGTGACGTCGTAGTGTGACAATAAACTACGCAAAATGCCGGCACAAAAGGTTGGGTTTTGCTCTGTTAGAAACAAAATTTATCGGATGGGCTCTGTTTATTCCAGCAACTGGTGACTAAAACTGTGGGAAGCGTTAGACGTAATGGACATCTTATGTCCAGTCACAGAAATGTAATAATCGCTCGTTGGTTGGAGATTCATAATAAAATCAATGCATTCGAGGAATTCAAATAATCTCTGGGTTTTTAAGATTTGGAGAGCATATGAAAAGACATCCCGCTTCCCTCACCAGTCAGTTACGTTGTTCTATCATTTCTAAGAAGCCAACATTTACACCCTAAGAATAAATATTGCATTGTTTCCCTATACTTGCATAGATATAGCTTTGATATATCTCCAAAATTTCTACTCAAATGACTTAATAATAAATCCTCAAGGAACATATTCAAATTGATTTGTGGAAGAGAGAGTATGGCTGCAATGCCAACAATTTTATTTATGAGGTGCAATTAAAATTATATACCAATTCTAACTATTTTTATGAATTATTAGTAATAATTTTTGCAGAATTCATGAAATTACCATAATTACATTACAACCATCTCTTCCCGTTTTTCGTATTATGAGATCATTTTATGCCAATGCTTGCAGGCATATCATCATTAATGTATGTTGCTAAATAACCATTCTATTGCCTATATTTAGTAGTGGGTAATTGATAATACTTATCTACCGTATTATTAAACTCATTTTTAAAAATGGTGATTTGGTAAATTTCTGTTTCAATTTAGAACTTTAGTTTTGTTGAAAAATAATGAATATCCATTTCTTGTAATCTTATAGAATAATTTATAATCATATTGAACATATATTTAAAATACCCACGGTTGAACTTCTTATAAATTATAAGATTGTAATTTTCTTTTTCTTTGTTTTTTTTGGTATTCATGAGTAAAAATTAAGGATGTAAATATTATTATTAAAAAAAGACTTAAATACAAATTCTCTAATCCTCTCCCCTAGTATTTAACTTTTTCTTTTAACTCGTCTCTACAAGTTTTAAAATGTAGCGAACTCTAATGCAAGTATGGCAAGTTTAGTGGATCTGTAAGCAAGAGTCTTTTTGGAGAAAGAGGAGGAAAATGCCTTGTCTTTGATCAGGTGGAGGAGGAAGGTATCGATCAAGATTTTAGATGGTGTCTGGTGGGGCGATTCCTGACTAATCGAACAATTAACTGCTTAGCTATGAAGAACACTTTGGCTTCTATTCGGTGACTAGTGAAAGCAGTTTGTATCAAGGACCTAAGCAGTAATTTGTTTTTGTTTCAATTCTTCCATGAACTTGATATGGAATGTGCTATCAAAAAATGGTTCTTTAACATTTGATCAAAATCTCTTTAACTCTAGCAGATTAGAGACGGGTGCCAACCCAAGTCAGGTTCTTCTTTTTCATGTTGAATTCTGGATTCAGGTTTGAGACCTCTTTTACGGTTCTATGTCACAAAGGGTTGCTAAGGTATTAGAAACTTCATTAGCTCGTATATGGATGTTAAGCCTAATAACTTTGAAGGAGGATGGAGAACATATATGCGAATTAAGGTCTATCTGGATGTGAGAAAACTGCTAAAGAGGCAAATAAAAATTAAAAAAGCCGGGGGTTTTGGTCTTGGATTAATTTCAAATCTGAAAGATTGCCCGCTTTCCTTGTTTTTTTTTTTTCTGTGGTTTGCTAGGTTATTCAGACAAATTTTATAAAAAGTTCTTTGATTATCTACACAGAAAAGTTGAAAAATTATTCTTGGTTAGTCATAGTGTGAATTCTATTAGAGAACATTGGCTTCATACATCACTTTTGAAAGGCTGCTCTAGTGAATCTACGAGCAATGGTGATAGGACGGTCATGGATATGGTAAGTAAGCCAAACATGGCGAGAAATAAAAATCCAGCTTTAGTGAATGTCCTGGCAGTAGTATAATTACAGGAGTCATGGGGGATGGGGGTAATATGACAGTTAAATTGAAGAAGCAGTTAGAAATCTTCTAGAAAAAGAAAGAATTATTTTACTCAGCTTAAGGACGATTAGGACATGTGGTGTTCTTGAGATAATGGTCTTTGGGAAATGAGAAGTACTTATTTTAAAGATCTATTTTCATCCAAGGGTCAAAATGATAGTTGTATTGTTGATAAAGTCAGAAGTAAGGTCACAGAATGCCAAAACTTTAATCTTGTTCATCTTTTGGGAGAAAAGAAAATCAAAGACACTATAGTCTCTAACATCCTGATAAGGCTCCAAGCCTAAGCGGGATAAATCCAGGCTTCAATCCGCATTTATAGAATATCGTAGGATAGCAGGCGACTAATGCTTATTTAAAGTTCTTAAAAAATTGCCACTCACTGAATGGTTTAAATGACACTTTTATAGTCCTAATCCTTAAAAAGAAGAAGCTTAATAAAATTGTTGATCTTAGACTGATATCCCCTATTGTGACTCAGGTGAGTTCATAAATGAACTGAAATTACAACTATAACAGAGATTACAGTAAAAAGAAATAAGAGAAGAGTTGAGATAAGAAGATAACGAAGGAAGAAAAGAAGAAAAAGAAGAGAAGAATAGAAAGAGAACAGTAGAGAGAGAATTAGAGAGAGAATGAAGTAATTGATATTATTTTTTATGTCATTTTTCATCATTTTCTAGACTTGTAACAGATTGACGACTAATGAGCTTAATCTTGCCGGCTCAGTAGCAATCCGTTGTAACTACTTCAGAAACTAGTCATTGCTTAACTAAATAATATCAATACCACACCGTATACATTTTAGCAGCTAAGTAATACATCAACGAATTCTTTTTCTTCAGTCTATTTCAATTCTCTTCTATTCTGCCTTAACTTCCTCTTAGGTCACAACATTACCCTCCCTTTCAGAACTTCCAGAAAATTGAGATTTGAAAAAAAGAAGTCTTCCCATGTTGCATCATTTGGAGACAAATGAGACCAGTGAACCAAGACTTGAGGAACTGAAATGGCATTCTGAATAATATTTCTGCGAGCTAAAATAGCATGTGGAAAAAATATGAGGATCTCCATCTACAATAAAAGTAGGTAATTCTGGTAGAATAATAGTAGAGGGAAGAACAATTTTTTTTAAGGAGAGAAACATAGAACGCATTGTGAATAGTGGCAGAGGAAGGAAGCTGTAACTTGCATGCCATAGAACCCACTTTCTGAATTACTGGATATCAACCATAATACTTGGGAGAAAGTTATAAAGTTCTCTGAATTGCCACACAAATTGTCTTATATTGTTGTAACTTCATGAAAACCAAACCACCAACTTGGAATTGTCTCTCAATCCTATGCAAATTCACATATTGCTTCATTTTGTTTTGTGCGGCTGCTAAATTATCCTTTAAAAGTTGAGAAATATGTGTTCGTTCCTTAAGTAATCGATCAACAGGATCTATAGTTGGCTCTTGCAGAGAAGGTATAAGGAAAGAAGGAAGAGCATAGCTATATAATGCTTAAAAATGAGAGAGCTTAATGCTACCATAGACTATTTGTATTGAACCAGCACTCAGCAAAAGAAAGCCATTGATGCCATTTTGATGGTTTATAAAAAGTCATAAAAATCAAATAATTCTCTAAGCAACGATTTAATCTCTCAGTTTGGCCATCTGCTTGTGGATGCTATGCAGATAACTCTAACACATTTAAACAAATCCTGCCAGAATAAACTTGTAAACACCTAGTCCCTATTAGAAACAATACTCAATGGCAACCCATATAACTTGTAGACAATATCAAGGAATAGTTTTGCTACTTTTGATGCAGTACATGGATGAGACAAAGCTATGAAGTGACCATATTGTTGAAAGATGTGGAACAAATATCTCACATTGAAAATGAATGATAATGTTAAGAGGCATATATATGTTAGAGAGCCAAAATTAAAATAATTTAGGCCATTTTGGTGGAGGTCTACCGAACATTACATGCCCATTTTCAAGACCAATTAGAGACAAACCTAAGACCAATTGATGCATTTGTGATGCATGCTTAACACTCAAGCCCAAGTTTGTGAAGTCCATGGATTCAAGAATTTTCTAACATGGAGCCCATCAGTGCCTTAACAGACCAAGTGATCTTGGAGAGCCCATGTGGAAAAGCCCAAGTGTTCAATCCACTCAAAGAAGGATGCTAAAAGGTTAAGCCTAGAAGATTTGGGTTTGGCTAGATAAGGGACCTGAACCTATTGGACCATGGACCATATGTGTGAAGTTTGATGCAAGTTTGAGGACTGAACTGAAAGCAGCCTAATAGAGCTGAAGGAGCTCAGGTCGAGCCAGCCATTCTATATTTAAACAATGACAACTAGACTACAAAACCAAACCCAAGCCCAGTTGCACTTGAAGGGGAGTGTTGGAAGATGTAGAATGGATATCCCACATCTCACATTGAAAAAGAATGACAATGTTAAAAGGCATATATATGTTAGAGAGGCAAAACTAAAATGGCTTAGGCAATTTTGGTAGAGATCTACCCAACATTGGAGACAAATCTAGGACAAATTGGTGTGTTTGTGATGCAAGCCCAACACTCAAGTCCAAATTTATAAAGCCCAAACATGTGAAATTTATGGATCTAAGAATTTTCTAATACATGCTTAGTGAGTCTATCCATTATGACTAAGATTGTGTCTTCACCTTCTAATTTAGGTAAACCCTCAATAAAGTCCACTGAGTCACTTGCACCTTCATTCCCTTATAATAAAATAAGGATTTAAGTTTGTTATATTTGCCTGTGATGCCAGAATGCCCCTTATGCTAGAATTATGAGAGGCCTTTATTAACTTTTCCTTAAGAATACTATTTCCATCAATGTAAAGCTTGTTTTTATATTTAAGCAAACCATTATGGAGAGAATATGGTGGTTTAGCATTAGCATCAATGCTTAGAGTTGGTATGAGCTCTTGAGCTAACGGATCTAATGTATCATTAGAATTACCTCTAGAGTCCATATTGGAATAATTGAGGCCTAATAACTTAAACATTCAACTGGATCCTTATTTCTTATTTCTTTTTACTGTAATCTCTGTTTTTGTGTTAAATGTTGTGACCCAGATGAGTTCAGAAATGAACTAAAATCACAACTATTTATACATAAATAAAGATTACAGTAAAAAAAATAAGAGGAGTTGAGATAAGAAGATAAAAAAAGGAAGGAAAGAAGAAGAGAATAATAGAAAGAGAACAACAGAGAAAGAATTGGAAAAAGAATGAAGTAATTGATATTATTTTTCATCATGTTGTTTTTCATCATTTTTTAGATTTTAAGCAGATTGACAACTAATGAGCTTAATCTTGCTAGCTCAATAACAATTCGTTGTAACTACTTTAGCAACTATTCATTATTTAACTAACTAATATCAATACTACCCCATATAAATTTCACTAGCTAGGTAATACATCAATGAGTTATATTTCTTCACTCCATTTCCCTTCTCTTTTATTCTGCCTTAGCATCATTTTGGGTCACGACATTTCCATGCAATGTTCTCTATAAAATTATGGCAAAGGTGT
The DNA here is from genome assembly GCA_949677035.1 of Omphalea diandra. Classification (NCBI taxonomy): domain Eukaryota; kingdom Viridiplantae; phylum Streptophyta; class Magnoliopsida; order Malpighiales; family Euphorbiaceae; genus Omphalea; species Omphalea diandra. Next base: position 4,659 of record CATIWR010228234.1, on the reverse strand, counting down.
TTACAAATAGACTAAAACAAATGTTGTCGTAATCTCAAAATCTCAAACCGGTTTTGTTCCTTTAATAATAATCATTGATAACATGATAATCACGTTTGAGGTTAGTCAAAATTTAAAGAGGAGATGACAAGAAAAAAATGGGGCGACGGCTAAAGGTGATTTGAGTTTTCCAAAGCTTCACAAGTTCAATTTCACTCTTTTGACAAAGCACAGGTAGCATTTACTTTCAACCCTTAACTCATTAGTGGCTAGATAGAATATCTAAAGCTAGATATTTTCCTACTAATACCTTCCTAGATGGTAAAATAAATTATAATCTCAGCTACATTTGGGGAAGCATTATGACAACTCAAATTCGAAATGAGGCTAGATGGAGAATTAATATATATAGCTAGGAAAAGATTTGGTTTGGCCTTTAGCTCCCTAATGATGAGAACTCGTATATGGAGTCAATACCAATTACAGGGCTAAAGTTCGAATAAGTAGATTCCTTAAAAAGTGTTTATGGTTTTGTATGGGATGAATATGTCCTAGGTGATAATTTTTGGAAAAAAAAAAAATAAAACACTTAACACTCCAAATCCATTTTAGTAATAGGAGTAACATTGATCAATGGATGTGGTTATTAGACAAGGCTCCTACACTATAAAAAAAATAGGTACAAGAAGCAAATGACAAACTTGGATAACACCTATTATAATATAAGCCCTGGTCTCTGACAGAAGATTTGGACTCCTTTAGGTTCTAGCAAAGGTGAAAAACTTGATATCATGTTCTTGTTCTTTCTACCTACTTGTAATGAAAATACTATGGTAATATTTGGTAGGATAGAATGAACTATAATGTAATGTAATCAAAAGAAATTTTAGTTTAATAGTCTATTGAGTTTGTATTTGATTAGATTTCATTACATCTTACCAAACATTACCTAAGATCAAAGTTTATTGATGTTGCAGACATTTGTATGATATGCAATAAGGTCATTAAAGATATACTCCATGCATAAGAGACTATAATGGTTACCTCTTAAGTTTTGCAGAATGGTTAAACTTTTTGCTCTAAAGTAGTAGTATTTAAGATATCTTTTCCTTCCTTAAATATTCAAGGATATGTTAGTTCTGAGTTTAGTTAGAGGTTTTGAGTTCTACTCCTTCCTTAAATATTCAGGATGTTTTTTTGATGGATTTGATTTGGTATAATTTTCTTCCTTTTCTAATGAATAAATAAATAAATTTCTCTAAAACCAATATGAACTACTCTATTTGATGAATATGGATATTGATTATGTACTGTTAAATAAATAAAATTTTGTTCACAAGTTATATGAAGATTTATTACTTACACTTGCCTCAATAAACTTAAATTAATCTAATGATGGTAAAACTCATTCTCGTGGATAATTCTCATTTGGAAGGAGACGTGATCCCATAAGAAATATGTTATATCATGTCTGCTTGAAGTGGGTAGGCTTTAAGCATTGTTGCTTGCAATTTGAAACCAACGGGTCAATCTCTTTTACTTGACTATATTTCAAGCCTAACGAGTGGAATAAGACAATTGGGTGGTTTGCTGCATTTTAAAGGAACACCCACCAAGTTGATATTTTTGAGAAAGGCACTTCCAATGCCAATTTTGTGTATCCAAGAAAATTCTCAAAAATTGAGAATGAGAATTTTTTTTTTCTAAAATTACAGAAGTTGTTTTGGTGAGCCCTTCTCCTAAATTATTAAGATATTTCATGTTATATAATATCATCTAGTCTAAATAGATAAAAATGTGTGTTGAATCTTTGTGTTCAATCTTTATTTTTGGTTGATATTTTGTATATCTTCTTTAATGATTCATGGTTGTAATCTTTGACTGGAATCATTTGTCCTTCAGGGTACTAACACGTATAAATATGTAATGAAGTTGAAGTTGATGAATGTGTTGAAAGATATGGAACAAATATCTGACATTGAAAAAGAATGATAATGTTAAGATACATATATATGTTGGAGTGCCAAAACTAAAATGGTTTAGTCCATTTTAGTGGAGGCCTACCCAACATTACATGCTCATTTTCAAGCCTAATTGGAGACAAGTCTAAGACCAGTTGGTATGTTTGTGATATAAGCCCAACATTCAAGTCCAAGTTTGTGAAGCTCAAGCAAGTGAAGTTCATGGACCCAAGAATTTCTAACATGGTATCAGAGCCCAGCAATGTCTTAATAGGTCAAGTGATCCCTGAGAACTGTATGGAAAAACCCAAGTGTTCAATCTACCCAAAGAAAATTGCTAAGAGGTTGAACTTGAAAGATTTGGGTTAGACTAGATAAAGGACCAGGACCCATTGGACCATGGACCATATGTGTGAAACTTAAGGCAAGTATGGGGATTGAACTAAAAAGAACCCAATGGAGCTATAAGAGCCGAGGCCCAAGCCAGTCAATCTATATTTGAATAAGTGACAACTAGACTTTAAAACTAAGCCCAAGCCTCATTGCACTTGAGAAGGAGTGTTGGAAGATGTGAAACATATATCCCACATTGAAAAAGAATAACAATATTAAGAGGCACATATATGTTGGAAGGTCAAAAATAAAATGGTTTAAGCTATTTTGGTGAAGGTCTACCCAACATTGCATGCTCATTTTCAAGCCCAAAAAGCTTAAAACTAATTAGTGTGTTTATGATGCAAGTCCAACACTCAAGCCCAAGTTTGTGAAGTCTAAGCAAGTGAAGTCAATTAATCCAAGAATTTCTAACATGTTGTATTGTAAGTGACAAGTGAAGTCTATTAATCCAAGCATTTCTAACATAATGAAGGAGTTGTATTGTAAGTGAGTTGTTCTGCTGTAAATTCAGAAAACTAAATGGGGGTTGGATGGATTGGAATAGTTAGAATTAACTTATGCAAACAGGGTAACAAGGCCATGTCTGTCTGACATCAACTAATTAAAGAGAGAGAATCAAGGTTCTAAGAATTTTGTTTTGTTTAGCATATCACAGTATTCAGAGACAGAATTGTTTAGCACGAAGATTTTGAGAAAAAACCAACAGAAAAAGAATATATATTAGATTTTTCATGTCGGGAGCGGAACATGTAGTTTATGTCAACATCCACAGCTAGATTTATAAGATCCAAATAACAATTAAGGGATTACTTTCCAAAATTTCCATGGAATTTATTTTCAAGAGCTTGCAAGTTGCGATATAGCTTTGTTAATATTCTGTCCACTAATAATGGTATGTATATAAGTAGGTTTAGAATTACGTAACAAAGCATATATAAATTGTGTGATTTCATGTTACCATCTCTGAATGTTCACTGCTTTGCTGTATCAATGTAAAAATTGATCAGCGTGAAATGTAAATATAATATTCAAGATTGGAACAAATCAACCAACAAGTAGAGAAGCTTCCTTGATTACTTTTACTTTCAATTAAAACGTGCAATATCATTTGAAAGTTTTTGCAGGATCATCAAATTCTGCTAGTCATTTAATTAGGGACGCAATACTAAATTAAAGGCAGGTAAGTGAAGATTAACAGACTAATCCAAACAAAGATTAAGGGACGCTATTGCCAATGCTTCAATCAATAGGCTGGTTTAAACAACAGACCACCCTTCCGCTCAATTTTTGCTCTAGTGAGCAGAAAAGTGGAAATTGCAAAATCCAACCCGCTATATTCTTGCATGGCAAGATATTCATACTAAATCAAAAGCTGGTAACTGAAGATTAACAAAATAATCCAAACAAAGATTGAGGTAAGGAACCTATTAAAGAAACCATCATCTGGAAAGGAAAACAGCATTATAATAAATCAAACATAAAGGTTGACTAATCCCCACAAAGTACTACTGCTCAGTTATAAAAATTCAAAACAGGATACAAAACAAAAATGCAGCACAAAAATCGCCATAGATATCATCTTCACTCAGGAAATAATTACAGCTTGTCCTCGTACTCTGATAGGGGTGTCATTTGTTCCTTCAAACCCTTTCTCTTGCGGATATCTGTTACAAGCTGTGCTGCCTGTGACCCAGCCTCCATGGGATCAGAAGACATCATGTCCCAGTGATCGAACACACACTGAGGGAAGGCTTGTCCTGATGTGGCAGCCCTCAGAGTTCCAGAGAATCCAAAGGACTCGATAACAGGGAGGTAGGCCTTGATGTTGTACAGGGGGGTACCAGGCCTCTGCAACTCCTCAAACACGTGCCCACGTTTCTGGTTAAGAACAGAATAGATACCTCCAAGGGCCTGCTCTGGCGCTTGAATCTCAACCAAGTAAACTGGCTCAAGAAGCCTGGGTTTAGCTGTTAGCTGGGAAGCATAGATGACCCTCCTAGCAGTTGGAATGATCTGACCACCGCCTCTGTGAATAGCATCAGCATGAAGTACAACATCACACACTTCAAAGCAGATACCCCTCATATTTTCTTCAGCCAAAGCCCCTTCCTTTGATGCCCACTGGAATCCCGCAACAACAGAGTCCTTAATTTCATTCAGGTACTGCACTCCCTTGCACATATCAACAACCATGTTGGGTCCAGTCGTCTCAGGACCAAAACACCAGATTTTCTTGGCAAGATCCTTATCCCAACCGAATTCCTCAGACAAGATCTTAGCACGTGCCTTGGGATCATCCCTTGGACCAACACGACCGTCATCA
>CATIWR010228220.1:0-17343 GCA_949677035.1 Omphalea diandra | reverse complement strand
GCTGAATCCAAACTCTATCTCTCCTTGTGTCATATACATATATGTACATCAAGTAAATGTTTGATTGTGTGTAGGATGGATAAAACCTTTATGCATATGTATTTTGAACATGAATGATATGAGTTATGTAAATGAATATGGCTGTTACAATTAATCTTTTAAAATTCATCCATTATAGCTTTGTTCTCTTTCTTGAAAACAAACAAATCATCTTTAACATTTTCTTCCATCAATGGCTTATCTTAATTAATTCTTCTACTATGAGATAATATGCTCCCACTACTCCATCATTTCCTCTTTGTTCATTGATTGGATTGATAATCACCACCATTTGTTATTAAGCTGTCAATGATTCCCTAATTTTTTATTCCTCAATTTTTTACCACCTATTCAATCTTTTACTTCGTCCTAATAGGAAATCTGTTATGTATGTCTTTTGAATTAATTAAATCAATTAAACACATTTTCCTTTTATCTTGGCCTTTTTGGATTTTGAGACTCTAGGCCTTGTTTGTACAAGAATCCTTTTAACTGTAGATACCTCTCTTTTTTATGTTTCAATGTGATCAAATACTGAAACATGATTTAGAAGTGTTCCCAATCTATCAAAACTAAAGGCTTTAAATAGTTATGTTAATTCTCTTCATCTTCATTTATAATAATATATCTAAAGTTCTTTCTATATAATTTTATGCATAATAGAGTTGAGGATTCATTGCTAAGATAAGCCTAGAGGGTACAGTAATGGTACCTTTTTCTTTTTATACTTTGCGTATCCTACTAATAGTTGACTCAATTTCTTCCTCACTATCTTTTAAATCCTTTACAAGCTTAAAAGCTTTGTCTTTCTCATATCCAGATTTGGCTAACAATTTATAGGTGGTAAGATCAAAATAATTTGTACGCCTAGTTGGAAGATCCTTATGTTTAAGTATTGGCTTTTATGAGGGCTTCATAAATCTATTTAATAGACATTTTGAAATTTTAGGAGCACTAAGGCTAGTGACAAAGAGAGTCATGCCCTTAAAAACCTTGGGTAATAACCTCCATTCTTACTTGAAATGAAGCTTGACTCTCTTTCCTTTTAAACTCAGGAATATAACGAAGCATTAAAGCTTTGTGCTTAGAATTACTTGAGTCTTTAGGGAAAGATTTATGTTTCTCCTCCTTCTTAGACAATGAAAGGCTTAGGTCTTTTTTATTCCTCTTTTAATTTCCCTTTCAATTTGGTTAGGACCGAATTATACTTCTTCCATAATGTGTGCATCAACAATATAAGATTTTGCCATAGTAAAAGGGATAAAATCTTTAATCAAGTTTTTCACTTGTCCATTTTTATAATATTTATAGCACTAGCAGAGTGTGGATAGAACAACACCTTAATGATGAATTTAGGGTAATCCCGAAAACACATTATAACTTGTGTTTGCATCAACAACATGAAACATTATAATCAAGTTGGACTTTGTTGATGGCCCTTTGCTCATATTGATTTCCTTGAATCATCAATTATCTTTAGGAAAATTCATCCATACTCAGGGCAAGTTCTTTCATGGTCTTTATTGGTTGGATGTTAATAGTTGAACCTTCATCTATCGGGATATGATTAACCTTTGTCTCGAATGTACCATGTGACAAAAAGTGGTCAGTTATGAAATTTGAAACCAAGTAAGCAATTATCATTTGTAAACTGATCTTTTTACAATATGCATATAAAGATTAAGGGCTAAATGCCATTGTCTCCCCAACTTCTGATTTATATTTTAGTTCTTCATCTCCTACAATTTGATGATAAGAAACAATAAGACAAGTCTCTTCCATTGTCATAATCTAGATTATCGGTAATGCCAGCTCCAGAAAATGTGAAGACTAAAAGACTCAAAACCCATGGCCAGCCTAATTAGTCATGGTTAAATCCTATTTCTAAGCTTATAATACTTTAAATCTTAAAATTATACCTATTGGCCCGTAAAAATTTCCAGCTTTCATTTGCACACCTTAGATTCTTAACATAATATAAATTAGAGATAGCGATTTAGCCAAAGCTTAATCCCAAACATTTCATTAAAACACATTCTTATACTATATTATAGTTATTTAATTCATTTTTTTTATCCTGTCATGATTGAGATAGTCTAGACTCATTAGCATATTCTTTTTGTTATTTTCTTTTCTTACTTTTCATTATATACACATCATTGGTGATGAGTATGTGCTATGTATAAAATCTCTTTGACTGTAGTGCATAAGTCAAAAGTAATAAAGTGTACTTATAAGTATAAATATCGTTATTGTGAGGATCGAGTTTAAGTACTAAGTATCTTATCTATTATATTATCTAGAGAATCTCTAATGAATGGCAATTGAAATTATAATACGAAAATGAAAATTAGCACTTATATTTTTGGAAAACAATCAATTAAGAAGAATAGCTAGGGGTTCAACTTCTTTTTGTAACTTCCAATGGACCTTTAATTCTCAACCAATTGGTTCATTCATCTAGTACTACTATTAAGTCACTAAGCTAATTAATTATCTTTCTCATGTATCAATTAATATGGAAGAACATGTCAAGCTAGATGTTGGACTAGGTTATTCAAACCTAAGTCAAGACTCTGTTTTAATCTTGACAATATAGATTGTGAGGTTCTAATATTTATTTTAAGTGTTGATTTTGCAGAAATAGATAAATCTCTCAATAAGAGATGGAAAGAGTTGTTAAACTCCAAAGTAACATGTAAATCGCGATCGCAATCTAGGATTCGCGACTGCGAATCATGTTAAAACATGCTAAAAATCAGGCAGGCGAAATCGCAGAACCATTCTCATTCACAACCCATGAAAAAGGAGCCCAATTGTGACAGTGGAATTCTCAGTTTGTGTCGCATCGAAATTGCGACCGCGACTTTCAAAAACCCTCAGATAAGAATCAAGTTCACATTTGGAGCTTGACAAGTGTCCAAGGAAGCCGTTGGAAGATAAAAATTGCGAATGCTACATGTTGGTAGTGACCGTGAACTCTGAGAATAAAAATTGCAAGATTTGGCAGGCTGTTTCGCGGTCACAGTCGCGGTTTGTACAAGTGAAGTCGTAACTGCTATTTTTATTGGCTGAAGAAACACAACAACTATATTTTCCTAAAGAACCAATGGGAAGCTGACACCTGGACTAGCCGTTAGGCATAAATGGGATTTTTCGTCGTAGCTTTTGGCTCCCATAAGGAAATTTGGAAATCGCGACTGCGAAGGATCAGTAGTGACTGCGATTTCATCCTGATAAGCAATTAATACAAAATCTGCCTAACATGTCTCAAGGATTTGGACATAGTTTATTTGTAACATCTCTTTGGTGGTTATTGCCTATAAATACACCACCAAATGGACTTGAATGCAAAAGGATAACCATTTGATATGTGCCAAAACTCTTGCTAAGTTAATTCTCATCTTTAATTCTTTATTTCTTTATATATAGTTTGGTGTGAGCTTTAAACACTTTTTGGGTTGGGTTTGAAAGTTATCCCTTGTTTAGAAAACTCTTGTATAGGTTTTAGTGTGAGCCTTGAAAACACTTGTGAGAGATTTTAGTGTGAGCCTTGAAAATACTTATAATAGGTTTTTGTGTGAGCCTAGAAAACACAAGTTGTAAGGTTTGGTGTGAGCCTAAACACTAAGTTGAGTGTGAGCTTGTAAAACACTAGTGATTGAGTGACATACCCAATTGGTGAATTGAGGAGCACATGTAGGATTGGTTAATACTCGAACCACTATAAAACTCTTGTGTTCATTCTTCTCCTACCCTTTCTCTAATCTTTCATTTTTGTGAGTTTCCTCCAAATCAAAAGTTCAAATTTGCCACCCATTTAACCCTCCCTTCTTGGTGTGCTAGGGCCAACACTAGAGATCTCTCAACATGAAAGCTAAACTTCATGTAATTTCCATTCCATACAAGACTTATAATGATAGCAATACCTTACTATAGTTTCCCAACGCATAATAAAGTAAGGAATAAGGGAGTTATTGAGGATCCATTATATGGAAAACATCTCTTGATGGTCAATTCATAGAATAAAACATGATAGATGGCTAGTTAATCAGTATCAATGAGCACTCAATAACTACTAACACAAAGAATGAATGAAAAGGAACCAAAAGGAATTAAATTAAGAAATCTAAAAGCTATAATCCAAGATCCATCTACAACCCTAGCCATAAGGTTTTAGTTCAAGATCAAGAGAAGAAAAGAAAATCATTAAAGTAATTCTAAAAGAAGCCATGAATGCAAATTAATTTTAAAAGAAACGATGAATGCCTTTTTGAATCTCTTTGATTAGATATACTTTTTTTATCCAAGTTCTTTTTTCTTCTCCCTATTCTTTGCTTTTCTCTCTCTAAAAAAAAATCTACCTAGTTCTCTATTCTTCCACCCCATAGTTCTTCATGATTTACTTCATTAAATAGTCCCAAAAAAGTCTTCTTCAAAGTAAGAACCTTAGAAGTCCTCAAAAGGAAGTTTTAAAAGGTAATTAAGAAGTCCCATTTATAATTTTAGAGATGCACAACTGTGTGCATGGTTATGCCATTCTATAAGTAGCTCTTAGCAAAGGAAGCACAATTATGCTTTTTAACTGTGTTGTGATGTTTACTTTTTGCCTCCTTGTGCATAGTTATGTGCATGGTCATGCATCTATGCAATTTGTTAGCTTATTTTCTATGCTTTAGAGACATGGCTATGCTTCTTCTTGATGCACCTAAATCCTAAGTGAGGCACGCTATGCACATGATCATGCTTCACCTTTTCTCTTTATTTGTTTTTCTTTTCTTCAATCCTTTGCCTATAAACACAATTATCCTTCATGAAGTTTAATTAAAGGTAAGATTTAAGCATTTATATGATGATTTCAAAGGGAAATGACCTATTAATTATGACAATTATAGGACTAAACAATCATTAAACATAAAACTCTCCCATTTAAATAATCTTAAAATCAGGTGTTCACTCAAGGTCACTTTAGCTATAATATTCTTTTCATTATCATAAGCATTCGATATTTATCTTACATAGGCCATAAATCTTAGTATGCCTTAACATCATTTTCATTGATCATGCATCATAATCATTTTACATTATGTTAACCTTAGACATATGCATAGCACACCATCTATAGCTTAGACTTTGTGGAGATTACTAAGAATATAGGATATAATTTAACATTTTCTTAATGCATTTATAATTCTTTCAATTATACATATACATCATTAATGTAGGCAACTACAAAGAAATAATGTAGTGTCTTAACAATATATGATCCACATCGATTTTTTTGTAGGTTAAGCATAAATCTAATGCCATGGATATATGCTCGAGGTTAAAGGCTAGAGATAAAGTAGAGCTCCTTATGGGAAATTCAATAAGGAATTTATATTGCCCATATTCGTGCTCACATGCCTTTACATGAATGCATCTCTAACTACATGGCACATCATCTGCATACAACATTTACATAGCAAAACATTAGATATATAGGTAATTAATTTCATAGGAATCCTTATTTAGTTTACTTATCTTTCTCACACAATGGAGTTGCCTTTCCAACCATGCATTCTTGGGAGAGTTGCCTCACTAGTCATATCTTTCACTTATATCTTACATGGAGTAGTTTTCTTACTAATCCTATACTGCATGCATAACATTACAATTATTTCACATAGGTTATAATCCTTGTATAGCAAGGTATGACTCTTTGGATTTTCACTTTTTCTCTAAACTACACTTACATCACATGGCATTGAAACATAACATTTCTATCATATCATCTCATTTAATCCATAAGAATGCATAAGGCTTTTAAATCAACATATCTTGGCCTATTATGGCCTATACTTTTGAACTCATGATGCTTGTATATAATAGACAATGAAAAAGCAATAAAAATCCCTCACCTTTCATTGCTAGCCATTTGTCTTCCTTATTTTGGCCTTACTGTTTTTCTATCTCTTTACTTGAGCCTTCCTTACTCTTAGCTTTATCCTTACTTACTCTTAATCATCTCACACAAACATATGCCTAAACATAGATGTACATTGCATTATTACTATAACATCTAAAATTTAGAGAGTTACTCAAACTCATCCATATAGCACATAACATGAACATAAAATATATCATAATAGGGGAAAAACCTATATAAGGATAAAGAAATCCTAAACATCAATCAAGAATGCAAACATAACAAGCATAGAGTTTCTTGAAAGCTTTTGTTAGTTCCTTCCATTCTTCTTAGATAATTTTTGGCTAATTAAAGTACCATGTTTTTGCAGACCTTTCTAATGACAATTCAAAAAGTTCCAACATAATGTCCATCAAGATCCCAAATGCCTTCATGATTAACATATATGAGTGGACATGATTCTTCACATTTTGGGATCCTGTGAACTTTAAAAGGTCAGGCATACCAAAGTTGCTCGGTAGCTTCTTGAGTTTGCGGGCTAATAGTTCCTCAATATTTGTTCCCTTTCCAAACATTTAACACCCAAAGCCTTTTGTATTTCCTCCAATTATTTGGCAAAATCATTAAACTGGGTGTTTTCATTCTCACTTTCCATAAGTTTGTCTAAAATGATAGTTGTACTTCTCACTTCCTTGACAAGTTTGCTTTCATAGTATTTTTTCATCCCAAATATATCATCATTAATCACCACAGGTTGGGACACCTCCATTGGTACGCTCCCTTTGTCAGTTTTATTAATTGGGGTCTCGCCCTTTTTTAGAATCTCATTGACACACTTGTTCACTTCCTCAACAATCCTCTCTTCCATCTTATGGTTGAAATCTGGTAACATCTTTTTCAAAATTTCTAGTGGTACTGTTGGTTCCATTATTGGGTTAACTTTCTAGGTCGGACTCAGAGTCTTACTCTTTTTAGCAAGTCGATTACCACTCCTCTTCGACAATGGTTTGGATGGAGCTATGATGGCTATAAGACAGAGGTTAGTAGTATGATGCATCAATACATGATTGATACATGAACGTATGTTATGCACAAAACATTTTGCACAAGATCCTTCTAACTTTATTTCTCTGACACATGAGGTCTAGTGGATTTTTCCTAGGTGAAATCTCATTTTTTTGCCATCGTAGGGTATAGAATGTGTGAGGTCACCCTCAAACCAATAAGAGTTAAAGCCTCAAAAGAACATATACACAAAGGCACTAAAAGGAAGAACTTTTTACATTACTTGAATAAACATGTATAAGCAAGGAAAGGGATTCCTTTAAGGAGAAAGGGAAGTACTAAGATGGTTTGAGGCCAACACCTATAGATCGAGTAGGCAAGTGCACCTATCGAGTATAGTATAGCGTAGGAGTATCGAGTGTCGATCCCTCGAGGACTAAAAGTACTAGTATTAGCTCTTTCTTTATTATTTAACCTATAAATTAAGTGAATTAATTAACTAATTAATAAATAAAATAAATTAATTCGACAAACTAGAATAATGAAAATATGAACTAGAGAGCGGGAAAAAGGTGATCAATATGGCAAATGGCACTCAAGTATTGAATCCCCCTAAGACTTGTGAAGAAATTAATTTTCTAATAATACAATCTAATTCAATATTTATGGAACCATGGAAATCCCTTTGGTATGTTAAATTCCTTCTTAAGATCATTAACGTCTAATTCTAGGTTGATTAATTGGAATCTCTTCCTAAGGAAAATCCCTAAAATTGCATTATGGTTCTTTGAATTTCACTATTAGGTTTGACCCTAATTCGAAAGATTTATGTTATCCTATTTCTAGGGGTACATTCAACTCCTTTCAATTGTGCTAAATCTATTCAATAACTTGATTTCTCAATCTAAGTTTAAAGAATTATAAGGCAAGAATCAATATTTCATATATATCAATTCAAGGAAATAAAAAACAAACACAATTGAATTCCATAAAATAATAAAAACATTGTATGATCTAAAAAATCACAATTCAAAACTCATGTTAGGGTTCATCATACCCAAGTGCCTAACTAATTTAGTTCATAATTGAATTTATAACCAACATCAAAATAAAAAGAAAATAAAATAGGAAAGTCTTCATAATAAAACCCTTGTATTCTTCAATTCTCTTCAAGCTTGATAGATGGCTAATAATTCTCCTCTTGTGGACAGCTTCTTCTCCAGAAAAATAAAAATAAAATAAAAAATTTCTCTCTAGAAAAATAAAATAAACAAAAACTCTCTCCAGAAAACATTATTTTCCCAAAACAAAAATTTTTTCCCCTATTTATATTCTCTTATTCCCCTTCAAAATAGGAATAATTAGGAATCCTTCACCAATTAGAAAAAAGAAACTAATGATAAACTCCCCAATTTTGAATAGGACTCAGTGAAACATGAACTCTTCCTTTTGCACGGGCTCTTCCTAATTTGAATGAGGATTGGACTCAAATTCTGTCTGAAAAATATCAAAATTGGTCCATGAACTATGGAATTTCTTTTTTGGTCGCTGAACTTTAGAAACTACATAATTTTACTCAGAAAACTCTTATAATTCATCAATAAGCTCTAATTTCCAGATTTTTCTATAAAATTACAAAATACAAGCCAAAAGTGAGACATTATCTGATATTTTTTTTCAAATTAGAATCAATTAACAATAAAACTAGCCCTAAAAATGTTTAAAAATAAAGAACTATTAGGTACATAGAAGTATTTGCATGGCAGGGAATGTGGAATACATAAGTATTTACATGTGGGGGAATAATTACATCAAGAGTGGTGGGGTAACATTGATGCTTACATTAAGGATACCTAACCATGTTCTCTGAGGACTTTCACTCTCCTTTAAAGAAGAAATGCAAATAAGAGGAGTGACCTATTCTACGGTACTATGGCTCCTGCATGCACCTAATGGTTGAAAAGGTTATTATAGTTGATCGCTTCCATAAACCTAGCAGCGGTTATTGTGATCCCCTATTTGATATACTCGAAGGCATGAGGCTCATGAGTGATGAATTCTCCTCATAATCTCTTGAGTTTAAATGAAGTTTAAGTCTCAAGTTTGAAGAACCATCGATTTATTTAAGGGCAACCTAACGTTCGTAATGAAGTGTGGAGGCTACATAAATGCAATGGACTTATTAAAAAACAAGTTTAAAATATTAAAAGTGAACCAAAGATTGAATGCGAAGTCAATTTTGAGTCCCCAGTGGAGTCGCCACTGTGAGCGCCTCGGTGGTTTCACTCATACTAGTGGAATGTTGCTTATGACTTTATTCTTTTATCTATCATCAAGGGATGGATAGGACATGGGTCGTACATTAGTATAACCCTATAGTGCACGATTTGGATCAACGAGGGATCCTCTAAGCCTTGCATGAATTTCAAAACCTATGTATCAAAGTGGTGCTCATCAGAGGACCAATTTGGGATTTACACATTGGTATTATCCTTAATAGTATGGAGTCACCACTCAACTTAAGTCGGGAAAGGGTCTGAAAAAGGAAAATCTGAACCTAAGCTAAGTTAGTTAAAAGGCTCATTTCATCTTTACCTCAATAGAGATCTAGTTTGAAAATTATGTACGACTTGGGAAGGGGATAGGCACCCCTAAACAACTCAAATATTAGGATCCGACTTTCGAACATCTTTGGTTCACTCTTAGCATTTTAACTGAGTTTTTAATTAGTCCAATTAATGGCCTTAAGCATGCATCTATTTACAATGCACTTAAACAAACCAAGTCATCAACTCAAAGGGGTAAGGGGTCATGCATCATGGCAAAAAGGTATCATGCACCTCATCATTCACACATAACATTCCAAATAGGGGAGTGGGATCGTGTAACATAGCATAATGCTTTTTGTAAGAATTATCATCCATCCATTCAAGAACAAGTATCAAAAAAGGAGTTGGGGTCCTGTATTTTATGGTATGAGGGGACACACACATATCCATCATTCATAATCACATGGAGTGATCATTAAAACGAATTTGTGGTTTAAGATAAATAAAGTACCTACACTTAAAGGAAAAGAAAAAGTTAGTATACAAATAGTAAAATGATGCAAAAACAAAATAAATGAATAAAACACATAAATAAAGCCATATTGCCATGTCTCTTATGCTAAGGTGCCTAGGTGTGTGCCTAAGTCCATAATTTACACATTTTCATATCACAAATTAGTACATAAAAATAGAGTTGAAATGCATGAATCATGAACAATCAAAAGGATAAATATGCAATGTAAAACATACTAGAAAGATATTGAATGGCCTAAGACAAAGATTCACCTAATTAAGATCCTAGGGTTGATGAACTCTCCCTCATATTGCTTTTAAAGAGCTAAACACCTATAGCACAACTAACCATTGTGGAAGTTAGAATGTCAAATCAAGGAGGGAGATTGAAAGACCAAAACATTGCTCACGTCGAAAGACCAAAACATTGCTCACATGGTTAGCACATAAACTCCCAACACAAGAAGAGCTCTCAAGGTCAATGGAACCTTAAGTTCTTCTCTTGATCATAGCCCTTAGATGATTAAAATAGAATCAAAACATCTCTTTAAAATCAAATGAAAGATCTCAAAAGCTTTTTAGTATGATAAGCAACAAAACCATGTCAAACATAATAAATACTAGATTTTTAAAGTGAATAAGGGTCCTAGGTCACTCAAACTCAATCCCATTCTATGACTGGAGTCATAAAATATCATAAAAATACTTTAAAAGAAAGAAATCTAAAGGAGGAGAAGAAATAAACATTACAAAAAATGTCTAACAGGAAAATTAGGTTGTATAGCCCATATTAGGGGTTGTACAACTATCATGAAGGTTATACAACCCCATTTTCTATGTTTTAGAAAATGGAAGAAGAAAAGAAGGGAAAAAAGAAGTGGGAGTTGAAGGACTCATGGATGCTGTCTAGTGATAACCTTGCCCTCAAAGCACACATTGGGTCTAATATCCTCTAAAATGCTTAGAGAATGCACAAAAATTAAAAGAATAGGCCTAGTTCTACCTTAGGATTAGAGTGGGTTAGGGTTTCCTAGCTTCTCCATCTCTTCAAATGGGACGAATATTTATAGGTGTTCGGTAAGTGCACCAGACCTTACAATGGTTCTTGTCACACCATAGATGCATTCAATCACAGAGTGGGAGATGAATCTCTTAGAATTAGGGTTTTCATATGAGTTGTATAGCTAAAAATAGGTTATACATCCATCTATTAAAGTTGTACAACCTAAGGTTTAAAGGGGGACTAGTTTCAGAAGATTTTAAAGGTCAAGGTTCTAGGATGAGCTATACAGCCTAGCATAGTGGGCTACACAACCTTACTTCATAAGTTGTATAGCCCATCAATCCTAGCAAATAGTTTTAGGCTTGGTCTTGGGCTTCTCTAAGGTATCCTAGGGTCTTTCATCTCATTATTTAGGAATTCCCTTTACATTTTGGGCAATAGATTCAATGATTTTCATCATCAAACTTTGCATCTAGAGGTTCAAAATCTAATGCTTATAGCAATACCACTCAAAGTAGCAAACCAAGCTTTAATCATTAAGTTCTTTAAGGAGAACATTTTTCATAAGCACAGTTTGCCAGAGTCCATCACCACAAATCATGGCACCATCTTCCTAGGGGAGGATTGTTTAGTAATTTGGCTAGAAGCATGGAGTGAAATTACTTCACTTAACATCATATTATGCTCAAGTCAATGGCCAAGTTAAGGTAATGAACAAGGTGATAAAGCTAAACATTTAGAAGATGGTAGAAGGGAACTTCAGGGTTTGGCATGAATTGTTATCTCAAACACTTTGGGTGATATGGACTCAGATCAAAACAACATTAGAGACAACTCTTTTTTAGCTGGTGTATGGACATAAGGCCATGATCCTAGCGAAATTAACTATTCGATCAATTAAGACTATACATGAAGATGAGTTAACTGTGAGTGATTTAATATGGAAGCCCATTCTTCTAATAGGCAAAAGGACCATACACTCAAAAAATAGACTCCAAATTAGGATGAGCCCTTTGTTATTACAGATGTTATTAGGAATGCGACATATCGTTTGGCTAATAAAGATGGAGAAATGTATGATTGTTCAATCAACACAAAGTTCTTAAAAAGATATTAACCATTATTATGGGAAGGGGTAGACCACTCAATGTTTGAAAGAATATGAGGCTTATAACGAGATGATTCTCTTATCTAATTAAAGCTAAATTTGGTCCCTTAACTAAATGTGTTGTAATTTTTTTTCATTTATTTATTATTTTGGCTAAAGTCTCTTTATTGATTCACTTATTAACATTTCAACCAAAGTATGTCAATTGAAGTTTATGATATTTTGAACTAAGGTATTCTAAGATATGTATAATTTGGCAAAGATAGTATCCATAAGTTATGCTTTGGTTGAAATTTATGCTTAATGAATTGTGACGTAGCCTGAATGTCTATTCATTAATAAGCATTGTGCATTGGGCAAAATTCATGTTTCATGTTTAATTCTAATCTTACCTATTATATATTGATTAAGTTATGTAGGCATGAGCAAAGTGAGTAATCTATTAGTAGAAGGATACATGTTATCCATCATTTTGTCAAAATAAAAGCTTCATAAATTCATAAAATGTAAAAATCATGAGTAATTATTCAAGTACGATCCCAAAAAAAGCTTTACATCATTAGGGTTTTAAAACCATCCAAGCTTGTAGTGATCTTTGAGATAGAATCTCTAATAGGTTTTTCTTTCTTATGTTCAAATTCAAGGGTCTTCTGGAGCTCTATCTTATTCAATATTTACTTAATAGTTTCTTGAGTTAGAGCTTTGAATTTATTTTTGTGCTCTTGACGTATTGCCCTAATCTTCTAATAAGCCTACTAGACTTCCTTTTCTTTGTTCCTTAAAAATGTAAGTTCCTTTTAAAGCCCTTTCACTGTGGCTTTTGCCTTTGAAATATGTTTTTCCTCTATTGAGAGCTCATCTTGGGATTTGCTTACTAAGCAAGAACATCACAAGATTAGGTCAATTTCGCCACTATCTATGGGAGTTCTTCTTTGAAGTTCTCCAGAGTTTGTTTCTGACCTATGCTCATATCACTCTCGGTGGTGTGATCAAAGATGAAGTTCAAATCATCTTTAAGGGTAGCCAACAGCTTCGAGTCAAACAAAATCTCTGTAGATAAATTGGAAAGGCATTACAAGCAAGCTTGGATTTCTTAGGGCTGAGAAGACACTTCAGTGTTGAGGTCAGCCATCTCACTTTTAGCCTCAATCTCACTATTAGAACTTTGATCCTCTTTATCTAAAGAGTGAATTAATCAACAAATTCATGTAACGGATATTGTTAGAAAAAGTTAGTAAAGAGGGAAATAAACATAAGTTGCACACGTTTGGTAAATGAGCAAAGTTTGAAATTTTGGTTAGAAGCACTTTTATTGGCTCTTTAATAAGGGGTTTCTTCCTAGTAGCCTTCTTAGATGGGGTAGCGGGTTGAGAAACACCAACCAGATGGGAAGGAAGTAAGGCCAAAGATAAGGGAGATGACTTAAAGTCATGGTGGTTGACTCTATAGAGTGCCATATAGTAGTCTTTGAAGATGATAGCTTGGGTGATGAACTTACACCAGAATTTTAAACTTTAAGTTTTAAAGGAGGAAGCTTAGATTCTTTGACTGTCTTTTTTGCTTTCTTCTTTGTTGGCTTGGCCTTAACATTTCTCCAATAGGATCAAGGATCTCTTTGGGGATGACCTCTATAAGGAAACATAAAAATTAAATGAATATTCATAAGGCAATATTGGTATAAATAAACCTACCTCTGTGAGTGAAATTTGTATATAAGAGTTTCATTTCAACAAGGACAGGTTGTTCAATATCATGTTCGCCTGAATATAAACTAGTCCATTTTGGGCAATTGTGTTTCCTTCTTCTAGGGTTAAAATGATACCTAATATACCAAATTGGGCATCTATAATGCATTAGCAATTATCAACCCATGACCTTTGATTAAGGCTAGATAGTAGGTATAATGTTTTCTCTCTAAAACATGTATTTTTCTTGGCAACGGATAGCCCAATCATTTACTAACTTATCATTGATAAGTTGTATTATTTTTAACATGGTTTTTTGCTCAAGGTAGTTAGATTTGAACTTGTAAAATCTTTCAAAGGTAAGGATCTCAGTGATGTGCTGACCTTTTGATTTCATGCAGCCCTAAATAGAAGAAAAGACATTATCAGATGGTAATGGCTGAGGGAATGTGTGTAAAGCAAAATTATCCTTGTCTAAATTCTTCAACCAAAAGTTAATAATAGAATTCCACCAAGGAGAAAAGTCATCAAAAGTGGAATGACTGATTTTCCAATCGGCCATCTTAATACATCTCATTTGGTCAACATTGATTGTGAAATCATTTCAATGATGCTTAAATCTTTTATTTTTTTTTCCAATTGTGGAGTTATTCCTTGTTGAGTGAATAAGTTAAAGGAAAAGGATGAGTTGTACTAGGCCAAATTGGCAACTAAAATAGTTGGGATTATACATTTCGTTCCCATATTGATTATTCTTATTTGTCTCCAAATAGTAAGGAAAAATGAAGTTCTTTTATAATGAGGCAACTTTCGGCTCAATCAAATACTCTTATGGCCAAAGCCAGATCATAAATACTAGATTGTTCATAGGAAACCTTGTCCAAATAAAGATGGAAGAAGCTAACATATGGGGTATTTTCTATCATCAAAATTGAAAAATGTGATGAAATGTGAGAATTGATCACCCAAAGGAGAAAACTATTTGACCCATTGGCCATAAGCTGGGATAAAAATATAGGGGGGAGGGGGGGTGGTTAAGGAGTCCTTATAGTTACCTTAGGGAAGTAGGCTAAGAGCCATAACTATACCATCCATAAGGGACCACCCATAGATCCAAAAGGTTTTACCATCTTAGTTAAGAACAAATTATAGATCCCTATAAATATGGATGAGAATCATAAAGCCTATAGCTAATTTTTGCCCAAAGGTCAGGGCTACTACTACATTGAAGTATTCCTTCGTAACCTTTTTAGAGGGGGAATAGAAAACATACTAACAGAGCTAGTACAAAAGATTAGCCATAAGTTCATCCTAAGAAGGATGATCACTAGTGGTTTGATTATTAAGAAGGAAAGTTCAGTAACTTAGATTAGAAAATTCATATCAATCCCCTTGTGATCAGTTTCTAGATGAGCAAATATTTCTTTACCAATTATTGGCATATTAAAAAGAATGGCGAGATCATACATAGTAATTGACATGGGGCCAAAATGAAAGAATAAGTAGTTGGTTAACTTAGACCAAAAAAGGAGGGCAACATTAAGAAGTGATTTATGGAATGGAATATAGTAGAGCAAGATTTGAAAAAGGTCATAAATACCTAATGTTTTCAGTTATTTAAGTAGGTGTGGGCCATCCTATTGAACCAAGGGATAAATTCAGTTTGGATGCTTGGTCGAGTCATTAAATGAGGCATTTTATCATTGGTCAATAGGTAATCCTTGGTTAATCGTCGCCTAAGGAAGTTATGTATCATAGCAAGTCTAATAAGCAAGGGAATATGAAGTCATTAGAATAAAGATGCTTGGAAAAATGTTACCCAAATCACAATAATGTGGATTTAAAAATCTCAGGCAAGTAATCCAATGGTTGTTATGGGTATGAAATGACGGTTGAGCATCACCCAAAGTATAAAGGGCTTAACATGACGAAGCTTAGGTTGATTATGAGATTACAACTTTATAATTCGCCTATGAGATTATAGACATGCAAGTGGCATTGTTTGCACCCAACCTCATTTTTAACAAGCTTGTAGGGCTGGGTTAAGCCCACATGATGAGTTTGTTCTTAAGAGGATACGTTCAAAAGGTCCATGATATTAGCAGATAAAGATTGTACTAGGGCTTTACCCCAATGGCAATGGATCTTAACATAGCTCAATTTTTGGGTTTAGACTCCGTCCATAATACTAACAAATAAAGATTCGTATATATTTGTAACCTTTTGATGGACTTTATATTTTATTTGAACTCTTGTATAATATTTGTACATAAACAATTATAGCATACAAAGAAAGGGTTACAAACTTTATACACAAAAATACATTACTATTTTCCTTCAGATCTCTATTTTCTTCTTATATTTTCTTTAGTGTCCTTAGTTGATGGAGTCATTCACCTAAATGTCATTCAAATTTATGGTATTGTACCATATGCTCATTTTTTATTGACAACTTTTTGTTTATATATCAAATCTAATTGATCCTGCCAATTGTTATTTTCGTGTTTTCGAAATTTGACATTGACAATAGAACTCAAATAATTAAATTTGCTCTTGAAATTTTCAGAGAAACAACAATTGACCTTAAAAAATTGCAAATTTCCTATGGGTCAACCCTATAAGACTGTAAGCCCTAATTCTCCACGACAAGTCCTGGCCGAGGCTTGGAGAGCAAGCTTTACCTAAAAATATTGTTTTAAAAATTCGCTAATCTTGAAAAATCTTGGGACACAAGTTTTCAACGATCGTTATACAAATGACATTGAATTTTGTCCATTCATTGCATTTCTTCTCTCTTTTAAGTGTTTCGTTTGTTTAATATTTAATGGAGAGTGTCATCGTCGATAATAATAGAATCATATAATTAATTTCATTGCTTAGTTACACGTACCTGACTTGGTGGATGGTGCATATAAGTCAAAAAATTATTCCAATAGACAAATTGTGATTTATTCAATTCAATTTATAGAAAT
Source organism: Omphalea diandra (assembly GCA_949677035.1). NCBI lineage: Eukaryota > Viridiplantae > Streptophyta > Magnoliopsida > Malpighiales > Euphorbiaceae > Omphalea > Omphalea diandra. Next base: position 561 of record CATIWR010228220.1, on the reverse strand, counting down.
AGAATATAATCAGTTTGATTCCATTGAAAATATAAAAATTTTTAATTTTGATTTATTTTATAAAAAATTAAATTAAATAAAATGAATTAACTAAATAGCTAAAATGATACCGTTTTGAAATAAGTATATGTTTATTCCTCACTCAAATGAACTAGCTTTAGCTTTATTATTTGGGGCTAAGCAAGATTCAGTCTATTTTGGTATTTTAAAAATACTAAAATCAAATTGAATATTCAAGTCCTTAAAATTAAAAGATTCATATTAAAAATAAAAGATTAAATTCAATTAGATTGAAAAGATCAATCCAATTATATTTATTATTTTATTTTAATTGATCTGTTTTGATTCAATTTTAAATTAAAAAATAAAATTTTCATACTCAAATAAATTTAAATCTCCTCATAAATTTTTAAATTATTTTTTATGCTATAAATATCAAATTGATGTAATATATTAAATTGAGATCAACTTACTAATCATATATCTATAAATTGCATATAAATAATGCATTATATATATATATATATATATATATATATATATATATATATATTGTATATT
>CATIWR010228219.1:0-32410 GCA_949677035.1 Omphalea diandra | reverse complement strand
GAGCAATGTTTGCCTTGCTCGGTCACGACAAAAACAAAGCTATTGCATTTGCACTTGCATAGTTGATTGTTATACTTGCAATGTATCTTAATGATATTTGATTATGGATTATGCCATGAGAATTTGATTATTGTTTTTATTCACTGAGTCACGACTCACCAAATCGCAAAAAATTTTTCAAATACTGAAGAATAGGAATTGGACACTTTCGTGCTTTCAGTTTTACATTGAGACACATGGACCACAGGTCGTCGGTTGAATCCAAACTCTCTCTCTCCTTGTGTCATATACATATATTTACATCAAGTAAATGTTTGATTGTGTGTAGGATGGATAAAACCTTTATGCATATGTATTTTGAACATGAATGATATGAGTTATGTAAATGAATATGGTTGTTACAGTTATTCTATAATTTATGTTTGCATGTATGTTCATGTATATTAACTCTAAATTTGTTTGTTATTAAATTGATGAATATTTATTTTGGATGCATAATCCATCACAAAACATATCAAATAAATTCTTAAAGGATCTAGTAAAAGGTTCATTATGAATGTTGATGTCTCACCTAGGGTATTATTTAAATGGATTTAAATTTCACACTAAAATACATGGTTCTCATATAACTACCATCAACAGTGATGTGTGTATAAAAGATACCAATTATAGTGTAGATGAAACCGACTATTATGGTTGGTTGATTGAAGTTTTAGAGTTGGAGTATCCTAGATTTCAATTAAAAGAATTGTCTTATTCAAGTGTAAGTAGTTTGATTTGATGCTAAACTTAGACACTAAAGTTTATTCAAAATATAAAATTTTTGAGGTGAACCATGAATGAAGTTTTAATAAGTACAAGCCATTTGTTATGGCAGAGCAAGCTTGTCAGGTGTTTATTGTGGTTATCTTAGCTTAAGACATGATACAAGCGATTGGTTGTTTGTACGTAAAATTAAAGCTTAGGGAGAAGTCCAAAAATTATTTGTAATAACTTCAATATCTCATATAATGTCGACCTTTTAAGAGAATGATATTGATGCTTATTTAATTATAATTATGAAGGATGAAGAATTTGGATCCCTGAATGATCTAAATGGTGAATTCATTGAAATTGAAGATGATAATGTTGAATTAGAAGATGATGAAGAGATAAGATACAATTGGAATCAGATGATGAGGAAGAAGAAATTGATCAGGAAAAGGATATGTACAATGATACTGATAGTGTAACTAATTAGAGGTATTTTCTATATATATTATGTTTATTTATCTTTATTACTATACTTAAGGTAGTCATAATTTTTTTTTGGTTATGTATGGTTTACTAAAATGATATATTTATTAACTTTATTTTACTATTCTTTGTTTAGTTGTTAGTATATACACAACGTAAGGGATAAGGGCGGTGATACTGGTGGAGGCCTGAGGTGTGAAAGATTTGGATCAGACACCTATACACATAGTAGGGTGAGGTTTAAAGCCTTCACCCTCTTTTCCACCATTGTAAACATTAGTTCACCCTCACCAGTAGCCCTTCCATTATCACCAACGATATCATCACCTCTACCATTCCACCCTTTGCCATCAACAACTCACTATCAACCATCCTCATCAGCACCAACCACACCTATGACTATAAAGGAGACAATAGCTACGCCGACATTAGCGACATTAGTTGTCGAGTTGAGTATTAGCATAGTGACGCTTTAGCTCGTAGATGGGAGGTATGTGCCTTATGATTGTTCTATTAATTTTTATTTCATGCTTAATAATTATTGATTTTCAAGTCCTTTAAAATGCAATATATATTTGAATATATAATTATTAATGTTAACTTATTCCTTGTTAAAAAAACAATAGTTTCATTCCATATAATGCATGTTCTTGGGTCTCCAAGATTTTTTTTGCTTCACTTTGAGCAATTTGGACATGCCCAGGCAGCATGAGACTTCTATTGGGAGGAGTTTAAGGTGTTAATGAATAATAATTTTGTCACATTTTATTAATAATTTTATTTATATAAATACATTATTCTAATAGATTTTTCATATTTTTTTTTCAAAAGTTTTTTACTTGGGATCCATCATTGGAGGCCTAAATTAGGAGGAGGTGGGAGTAGCAAGCAGTTACACACTATACCGTCAATTTGTCAAGGAGGAGATAGGGTGGTAGATGACTTGCGAGTGTCCCAAAGAATGTATGGGATCGCTAGTAAGCAGAGTGGACCAAATCAGAGTTTAGGGCTTGCAATGTGTAGGCTTCACACAACCGACTTGGTGAGACAGATGACCCTAGTTCTAGTCCCTCACACCATATTAAGCATTCCATATCTATGACTGAGCATTGGAAATGTTGGTGAGTTTGTTTTAGATATTTCTTAATTTATATGTTATTTATGTTTATTATATATATATATATATATATATATATATATAATGTATTTAATTTCAAAGTCAAGAATTAAGTCGTGATGCTACATATTTCAAGGTGTTAGAGCATATGCACATCAATAAGAAAAATCATGAATACATCAATTAGTGATCTATAGGTGTAGTTATAAGTTTTGCTAATTTGAATAATTTAATATTTCTCCTTGATTAGTATTTAATTTTTTTAATTAAAATATGTTTAACTTGTTACTGAATTACATATAACAGTGCTACTTAGACTAATGAGGGCTCCTTAAAGTCACATGAGCCCGATCAGAAGGAGTTATTCTTTCGGTCTGTAGGCGGCCATAAGAAGTGGCTTTTGTATAGGATGGACCAACTTGCACCAGCTTTCTTCAGTCAATGCTCATCATCATCATCTACTATTGCTTTCTTATGGGATATCTGATGCGGATTTGTGAGCTACTCTTCTTTTGAAGGTTTAACATGAGTTTCAAAGGAAGATGGATGAGTAGAGGCAGTCTTTCTAGCTGTAGTTTGATGAGTAGTAACAAATTTTGGAGATGTGTTGCCTCATTAGGGAGTTGACCCATAGGACCCAAATTGTAACAACTTATCTCCCCTCTGGTCAACTACCTACCACTAATGCAAATGACATAACTGTAAGCACCTCAAGATTTCACGGTTGTGCTCAAATGAGTGGAATTTTGCTTGCAACTCCTACCTTTTATTGATCATTGAGGGATCGAGAGGACGAGGGTCTTTACATTGGTAATGACACAAAGATATGACATGCGTTTGGATAAATAGAGGATTCTTTTAGGCCTTGTATGGCTTCAAAACCTTAAGTCCAAAATGATGCTCATTAGGGGACCAATTGTGAGATCATACATTGGTACCGTCCCTAGGAAATGTGGAGTTGCCACCAAACTTTGGTCGAGACAAGAATCTAGTGAAGACAAAATCTGAACTTAATCTAAGTCAAACAGAAGGCCTACTTTATCTTTATTCCATCAGAGATTGGGTTTGAAAATTGGGCATGACTTAGGGAAGGGGTTAGGAACCCCTAAACTGCCAGGATATTGAGATTCGACTTTTAGGCATCCTTGGCTTAGTCTAGTCAACGCCCCTAAACATAAATATAAAGATTATTAATTTAAACAAGTCAAGTTTGTTGAACCTCAAGGTTCCAAGTTTTGTTTTGATGATTACAAATAAGTCAAAGAGCTAATCTTTGTCCAAGTTATTTATTTTGAAACTTGCAAGTACATCAACTCCTTGGACTATGATGATTAGAGAAGGAATTATGTTTGAAAACTCAAAGTATTAAAGAGTAAAGATTAAGGCAAACTTAGCTTAACAACACAATGGGTGTTGTGGACCTGACAACGGGCATTGAGAAAACACTTTATCTTTAGTATAACTTTTTAGACCTTTTAACAATCATTGCCTATTTTTCCAATAGGCATTAGACAGTTGCTCAGACATAGCTATGCATATTAAACCTCATAATAGGCATTGATCTTGCCCTTCATAATAGGTGTTGCACTTTCATAAAAGGTGTTGGATAAGGTGCCTTAGATTAGGCAAAACTCTCTAGATCTTGAGATGGGCATTGGTCCTTCACAATAGGCATTGAGAAAGCTCTCTAGATTATGATAAGGGCTTTGGACCCCCTTAGTAAGGCACACTCAATATCTCAATAAGCATTGAACACATTCAACAAGAATTGAAAGTTCACCAATAAGAGTAAGAAAAATGCTCTAGTTTGAGCTATGAGCTCTAGATCACTTAACAAGGGACATTTATATCTTAACAGGAATTAAAGATGTTGTTAGCAGGTATTGTAAACCCTTCAATAGTTGTTGAAGTATTTTTATAGATCTTATAAAATAGAGCACCGAGTGAAAGTGCAACAGGCATTGATCTTCCTTCAATGGGCATTATGGGTATAACAACTATTATTTTTATCCAGCAATCACTGAAGAAAAGTGAATAAAACCAATGTAAAAGTCAAAGGAGGAGCCTTGAGTCAACTTCTTTCTAACAACTAGTCCTAACTGGTATTTAATTAAAGCTAACGATCATTGAAGGTGTATTTCATTTGATAACCACCCATTTTCTTGAAATCAATAATGGTTGATGCCTTAGCATCGGGTGTAGAGATTACTCAATGGGTGTTGATAGCCAACAATTGTAATGTGAGGTGACATTTCTATTTATAATAGTTAGTTTTAAATTCATGGTATAAAAAGACCTACTCTTAATAAAAATAAATAGAGAATTGTTCCTTAAGTGAGTATTTTATTGTGGAAGCTATTCCTAATAAAAAAAGGTGAAAAAGATTGATCTAGCAATGAAGAGAAGTTCATTATTCAAAGCTTGCAAGAGTTATCTTCAAAAAAAAAGTTTGAAGAATAAGCTTTTTAGAAATTCTCTTCATATTCTCAACCCCATATAACATACCTTGTGAGAATATTTAAAGTGTCTTTATTGTTTGAGTGAAAAAGTTTTCCTCCTTCTTAAATTGATGTATTTAGTTTGAGGAAACTTTAAGTTGGGAAAACCTGAAAATTATAACTTGTGAAAGGTTTAAGGTAGTACTTAAAAATCACTTCTCATCACTCACGCACTTGTATACATTCTCATAACCAAAGTATGAGAAGGCCTCCTACTTATACTAAGATTGTGCATAGGAGAAAGACTCATAAGTCTAAATTCCAATTTCATTATTGTATGAGGTATGGACATATTAATATTTATTACTACATTAGGAAGGCTCACCTTAAATTAAAGGACCCTTTAATACCTAACCCCTTTTGACCTAAGTATGTTTGGGTACCAAAGAAGAGATGATTTATTTGTGTTATGTAGGGATGTTTGGCAGCCACCAATGAATTAAATGATTGTTATATGGATAGTGGATGCTCAAAGCACATGACAGGCAATAGGAAGCTATTCATGGCCTTGAAAGTAAAAGAAGGTGGCAATGTCACTTTTGGTAATAATGCCAAGGGTAAGGTAATTGGCATTGGAACCATTGGTTAGAATGCTTGCTCTTTAATTAATGATGTTTTGTTAGTTGATGGCTTGCAACATAATTTGCTAAGTGTAAGTCAATTATATGACAAAGGTAATAAAGTCACCTTTGACCCTAGAGAATGTCGAGTTACCACATTAGTGGATAAAAAGGATATTTTCAAAGGTGAAAGGAAAGGCAATACCTATCTAATTAACTTAGATAATTTGGCTAACCAATCCTTCAAGTGTCTTATGTCTATTAGTAATGAAGCTTGGCTATGGCATAGAAGGCTTCGACATGCTAGCATGGAGCTCTCACAAAGCTTATATAAAGGAAAGCTAGTAGAAGGTCTTCCCAAGCTAAGTTTCTCAAAAGATAAGACATGTGGTCCTTGATAAATAGGAAAGCAACATCAATCTTCCTTTAAAGCTAAAAATATTGTAAGTACGTCTAAACCTCTTCAACTAATTCATATGGACTTAATAGGACCTACTAGGAGTGCTAGTTTCAGTGGAAAACATTATGCACTAGTCTTAGTTGATGATTATTCTAGGTCTACTTGGGTGTCCTTTCTAGCTCATAAGAATGATACATTTGATGCTCTCAAAAGATTTGCAAAAAGAATTCAAAATGAAAAGGGTTACTTCATTTCCTCTATAAGAAGTGACCATGGAAAAGAATTTGAAAATGAGTCTTTTGAAACTTATTATTTGGAGAATGAGATTTTTCACAACTTTTCAACTCATAGAACACCACAACAAAATGGTGTTGTAGAGAGAAAAAATAGAACACTAGTAGAAATAGCTAGAACTATGCTCAATGAGTATTTTTTGCTAAATTACTTTTGGGTCAAAGCCATTAATACTTCGTGTTATATTACAAATAGAGTTTTTAAAAGACCCATTCTAAATAAAACATCTTATGAGCTATGGAATGGTAGAAAACCCAAGGTATAATACCTAAGAGTATTTGGATGCAAGTGCTATATTTTGAATATTAAGGATAATCTTGGGAAATTCAATTCTAAAACCAATGAAGGTATCTTCTTAGGTTAGTCCACCTCTAGCAAGGCCTATAGTGTTTTTGACAAAAGTTCAATGGTAGTTGAGGAGTCTATGAATGTAGTTTTTGATGAATCTAATAAACTTGATCTTGGAAAAGGCTCTTTTGTTGATGATCTTATAGGTGACTTTGAAAAATTAGAGTTGGAGCACAATATAAGAGAGGAAGATGAAGACAAAAATAAAGGTGAATCATCAAGAGTAGATGAGAACCACAACATCAATAAGAAGTGTTGCCAAGTCAAGATCTACCTAAGGATTGGAGATTCTCTAAGCATCACCCCCTAAAGACTTAATTATTAGTGTTACCTCAATAGATGTAAGTATTAGATCTCAACTTGTACTAGATATCAACTTAATATTTTAGATAATATCCTTGCCTTTGTTTCTTAATTTGAGCCAAAATCAATTGATGAGGCTCTTGATGATGAAAATTGGGTGATTGCTACGTAAGAGGAACTCAACCAATTTGAGAGAAATAAGGTATGGGAACTTATTCCTAGGCCTAAGGAACACCCAATTGTAGATTGCTAATAGGTGTTTAGAAACAGCTTAGATGAGTAAGGTTTCATCACTAGGAATAAAGCTAGATTAGTTGCTAAGTGTTATAGCTAAGAGGAACGGATAAACTATGATGAAACTTTTGCCCTTGTTGCAAGGTTAGAGGCCATTAGGATTCTTTTAGCCTATGCATGTTATATGAATTTAAAACATTTTCAAATGAATGTTAAAAGTGCTTTTTTAAATGGAATTATTGATGAGGAAGTTAATGTTGAACAACTTCCCAATTTTGAATCTCATAGTTTTCCAAATTATGTTTTTAAATTGAATAGAGCCTTATATGGGTTGAAACAAGCTCCAAAAGCTTGGTATGAAGGCTTAGTTCATTTCTTTTGAAAAATGATTTTTAAAATGGAAAGGCGGACACTACCTTGTTTGTAAAAAGGCACAAACATGATACACTTATAGTACAAATTTATGTTAATGATATTATTTTTGGTGCTACCAATGAATCTCGTTGTGAGGATTTTGCTAAGTGTATAACTAGAGAATTTGAGATGAGCATGATGGGAGAGCTCAAGTTTTTCCTTGGTCCATAAATCAAGCACACCAAAGAAGGAATCTTCATCAACCAAGCCAAATACACTAAGGACATACTTAAGACGTTTAGCATGGATGGATGCAATGTAGCAAAAACACCCATGAGTGGTACCATCAAACTAGACAAAGATGAATCAAGTAAGACAATTAATGAAAAGACATATCGAGGTATGATCGGTTCTCTACTTTATCTTACTGCTTCAAGATGTGATATTATGTTTAGTGTATGTATGTGTGCTAGATTTTAGTTTTGTCTCAAGGAATCACATTTGAGTGTTGTCAAAAGAATTTTTAAATATTTGCATGGCACTTTACACTTAGGTCTATGGTATCCTAGAAAGTCATCTTTTAGTCTCATAATTTACTAGAATGCGGATTACGCTGGTAGTCTATTATATAGAAAGAGCACTTATGGAACTTGCTAATTTTTAGGAGAATGTTTAGTATCTTGGTTTAGCAAGAATCAAGTTTCAATTGCCTTATCCACTACTGAAGCTGAGTATGTAGCGACGAAGTAAGTTTCAATTGCCTTATCCACTGTTGAAGCTGAGTATATAGCGATGGGTTATTGTTGCACCCAAGTGTTGTGGGTGAAACAATAATTAATGGACTATGGCAAAGATGTTGATCACATTCCTATCAAATGTGACAACACTAGTGCAATTAATCTCTCTAAGAATCTAATCCAACACTTTAGGAGCAAACATATAGATATTAGACATCACTTTCTTAGAGATCATGTCCAAAATATAATGTTGTGTTAGAATTTATAGACATAACTCATCAACTTGCAGATATTTTCACTAAACCTCTAAATGAAGAAAGGTTAAACTTCATTAAGAGAGAATTGGAAATGCTTGATGGAAGCTCCCTAAAGTGAAAAGTTTGATCTTTTGTTTGATTGCTATGTGTATTGGTTGAATGTGATATCAATCATTAGATGTCTTAATTATAATTGCAATTGTGCTTTTCTATATCAAAATTGCATAAATTAAGTATCAATATATTAATGTGGATCATTACTTTAAATTTCAAATCTTACTTTTTCATCATTATCTTTCTTGTCATGTAATTCACAATCGTTATCCTTGACTCCCAACCGCGAATTAAAGGTTCATCTCATTCGGCTGACAAACGTCAATTCGTGATCGTAACTTTTACTCTCCATCACAAATTCAATCAAATTTTAAAAATTATGACCATTGGATGCACCAATTCCCGAGGATTTTTTGTCTGTTACTCATATTTTTTGGAATTAATGGTTGCAATTATAGTAACTGACACACAATTAAGTGATTTGACTATCAACCATTTCTAACTCTTTATCACTCCAATTCTAGCCATTTTTAGCCATTTTCACACTTTTCAAATGGTTATATAAATCCCCTAAACTGTGATTCTCATACTTCATCCTACACTAAATCAATTCTCTCTTTCCAAACTCTCTAAATTCTCAAACTCTCTCTACCTTCTCACATGGCTCCCAATAAAATTTCTAGAGTAGAAAAGGGTAAGGCTATGGCTCAACCATCTGCACCTCCAACACTTCGTCTAATGAAGGGCATCAAAAAGGAAGAGAAGGAGCACTTCAAAGCAAAATCCTCAAAAATCATCCTTCCCAACAAAATCTCTTCTATTTATGTTAAACACTCTTGGAATCAATGCAGAAATACGTGTATTCCTATTAAACTTTGGTTGGAATGAGTCCATCTTTCAGGATGAACCTAGTTATGAAGAAGTCGTTAAGGAATTCATGTGTACGTTTCAACTAAGTCAAAAGCAAAATCACGAGCTGGCTAATATGGGTAAGTATTTTGCGCTTTTAAGGATCCACACTTTATTACTTTTGAACAATTATCTACCCTTTTCAACCTTTAAGTTGGAGAAAATATCCCTTTCATTATCTTCGTTCTTGACATAATCTATTCTGAGTTTTGGTCCGAAATATCAATCAAAACCAAACACGACCCAAAAACTTCCCTAAACAAATACATAAAAACCCTGCCCCTCTATATACTCCATCATATCATCACCTTTTCCGTTAATGCTAAAGGTGATGGTAATGAGAAAGTGTCTCAAAAGGATTTGGCCTTTTTTTCTACCTTGTCGAAAATAAACCTATCCAGACTAATCGGTATCTTGTAGATCAATTGATCCATATGAGCACCAAACCAAAAAGCCAATTCCTTCTTCCATCATGTGTAACAACAATCTACTGCTTTATTGGAGCTCTTGATTAGGAGAATGAAAAATTCCTCACCAAGAAACTCATCCCTTCTTAAAACTTTCTTGACCTCACCTACTTAATAAATGCCAAAGCCATACACCTGGATACGTATGCACATACCCTGGGTGCCTTTGGGGCCAAGAATATGGAGACATCTCAAGCCTCTAAAAGGAAGAGCTTCATCATTGAAAAAGGTAGCCTACTAGTCTCTCGTCCTCAACCAAAACCCAAAACCAAACTATCTCTTGCCACCATCAATCTCAAGTTAGATAAGATGATAGGAATGGTGAAGAGGAGATTCCTTCTCATTTCTCACCTTCACAGTGATATGGTCGATTTGCAAGAGAAAATGGGTATTCCTTCTTGCCATCTTCTTGATTTTGCTGAGTATGAGGACATCTTTGAAGAGGAAGGCAATGAAGAAATTGAGGAAGGCGACGAATCTGAAGGCAGAGGTAACGATGATGAGAAAGATGTCTATGGACTTGATGATGACTCTCCAATCTTCTAGAATAGGATTTCTTTGCATTTTTCTCTTTGTTTTACTTATGTGTTGTTGATCCCATAACTTGCTTACAAGTAAATAAAAATGTTTGTTTGCTTGTTTATTTTTTTAAATTCTTTTTCTTATGTGATTGATTGAATTTACTTTTATTAATGTAATTCTTATTAATTTTACTCCTTATGAATGCTTATTTTTTTGTTATGCATTTGTTTTTTTCCCTTATGAACCCTCTTTTTTATGTTGCCAAAGAAGGAGAGAAAGAATCAAGAAAGAATCTAAGGGGGAGAGAAAATAATTTGCAAGAAAATAGCATAAGTTGAAGGGAAGCTTGGTAGTCATTCTTAGAAATTTCACTTTGATTGGTTGAATGTCATACTTAGAAAATTTCACTTTGATCTTTGTCTAGAAATTTTTAAGTATTCATTGAATCATTCACCATTTCAACTTAACAACTTATGAACTCATGCATTTATTTTTTTCCTTAGGATCAATCTAAGTTGTCAAAATAAAAAAAAAAAAAAGGAAGATTTGTTGGACTAGGTTGATTTAACCCAAGTCATAAACCTCTTTTGATCTTGACAATAGAGATTGATCAATTCTAATAGTTTCATTTAGTGTTGTTTTGTAGATTATAAGTTAGAATTTTTCATTGGAAGTTAGATGGAGTTCAAAATCTCTAACCTTATAAAGATCATTCTAATTCGCAATGTGTGTTTGGTAAATCATGATCGCGAATCAATCACAAGAAAGGATGAAGCTAGGATAGGAGAAATCGCGGGGTATCTAACTGTAGCGAACTAGGAAAAGATTGCCAAGTCTTAGCCACAAAGGAATTCACGGTGAGTGTCGCATCTTAGTCGCGATTGTGACTTTTATAGTGACAAATGAGGGAACCAAAACCATAACCATAGCATGCCAAGTGTCCCAAGTGTTCATTCAAAGATAAAAAATCATGAGGGCAAAAATTTGGTAGCGACTGCGACTTAAGGAGTTGAAGTTTCCTCTTCAAACAATAGAATTCGTGGTCTCAGTCGCGTCCAAGGCATGGTTGTCTCATGACCGTGACTTTTGAGAGTGGTTAGAACACAACAACTATATTTTGCTAGATGACCAACGAAAAGCTGACACATGGACTAGCCATTAGGCACAAATGGGGTTTTCCATCGAAATTTTTGGCTCTTTTATGGAAATTGGAAATTCATAACCATGAAAAGGTATTAGCGACCGCGAATTCAGTCTAATAAGCATTTAATGTTGAATCTACCTAGCACATCTTAGAGATTTATTGATAGTTTTAGTCCAACATCTCTTTGGTGGATATGAGCAATAAATACTCTACCAAACATATGTAAATGTAAGAGAATTCATTAATTTGTAACCATACTCTCGCCAATTTGCTACTTATTCTTTCGATTCACTTTTATGCTTTAGTGATTGTTTGGTGTGAGAAATAAACACCATTGTAAGTGAGCCTTGAAAACACTTGTGAGAGGTTTCGGTGTGAGCCTTGAAAACACTTGTGAGAGGTTTTAGTGTGAACCTTGAAAACACTTATAAGAGGTTTTAGTGTGAGCCTTGAAAACACTTGTAAGAGGTTTTTGTGTGAGCCTAGAAAATAAAGTTGCAAAAGTTTGGTGTGAGCTTGGAAACACCTATTAAATTGAGTGATACACCCAATTATAGAGAATTAAAGAGTGTACATACGGTTAGTTAACACCCGAACCACTATAAACACTTGTGTCAATTTCTTTCTTCTCTTAGTTATCTTTTTAAACACATTAACCCTCTTTTTAATTTTTAAATTAGGCACCAATTCAACCCCCCTTCTTGGTGCCCTAGGCCAATAATGGAGTTGCAAATCTAAGAGACACTATATGCATGTACCACCTAGAAGTGAGATATCAGCTCATTTCAATGGTGATTGTTTCTATTATAGTATACATGGCCATATGGCCTATCATTGCCAATCTACAACATATGATAAGCAGTTGGCAAGAGCTAACCCCCTCGGACCCAAAAAGGTTTGGGTGCCTAAGATCTAACCTTCATTATTTATAGGTGTGCTTGAAATCCCAAGTTGGAGAGCAAGAGTGGTATCTTGACAGTGGACGTTCAAAGCACATGACAAGAGAAAAAAAGTTCTTCACATAATTGGAAAAGATTGAAAGTTTTAGAAATGTGCCTTTCACAGATAATGGCAAAGCTAAAATTGTTAGCATAGGGAAAGTAGGTAAGAATAATGACTCTCTCATCCTTGATAAAGTTATGCTTGTTGATGGACTCAAACATAACTTGCTAAGTGTAAGTTAGCTTTGTGACAAAGGCCTTAGAGTCACGTTTAAGCCATAGGCATGCTATGTATATATCAAGAATAAGTAACAAAATTATATCCATTAGAATAAGAGTTCATAACATTTATGTGATTGATTTAAACTCTTTTGCTAATCATAATGCAAAGTGTTTAGTTTCAATAGTTGATGAAGGTAAAACTTAACATAGAAGGGTAGGACATGCAAGCATGAAACTCCTAAAAAGCTAAAGAGAAGAAACTTAGTTGAAGGTTTACCTGACATCAAATTTGTAAAGGAAGGAGTGTGTGAAGCATGCCAAAGAGGTGAACAAATTTAATCCTCATTCAAAGCCAAAAGCAAGGTAAGTTCTTCAAGACCATTGTAATTGCTTCACATGGATCTTTTTAGCCCTACTAGGGTAGCTAGCTTAGGAGTCGTGCATTATGCATATGTCATCGTAGTTGATTACTCTAGATAAACTTGGTTATTATTCCTCCCTCATAAGGATTCTTGTTTTAATGCTTTTAAAACCTTTTCTAAGTGAATTCAAAACCAAAAGGATTTGAAAATCTCTCCCATTACAAGTGACCATGGAGGTGAGTTTGAGAATGCTAAGTTTCATAGCTTTTGTGATGAGTATGGTATCTCACATAACTTCTTAACTCTTAGAACTTCATAACAAAATGGGGTAGTGAAAAGGAAAAATAAAACTCGTTAAGAAATGGCAAGAACTATGTGGAATGAGTACAATCTTCCTAAGTACTTTTGGGCTGAAGCTGTAAATACTTCTTTCTATGTCTTAAATATAGTCTTAGTGAGACCATTATTAAAACAAACTCCCTATGAGTTGTGGAACAATAGAAAGTTCAAGATTGCATATTTTAGAGTTTTTGGTTTCATGTGCTTTATTCTAAACATTAAAGACAACCTTAGCAAGTTTGATTCCAGATTCGATAAAGGAGTTTTCCCTGGATACTCTATCACTTGTGAAGTGTATAAAGTCTTTAATAAGATAATAGTTGTTATAAAGGAGTTTATGCATATTATATTTGATGAATCTGACCCCATTTCTTCAAGAATAGAAGAAGATGTTAATGATATTGCAGGTCCCATAAGTGAGCTAAACATTGGAGAAGAAGGAAAGAATATGGATAAGCTACAAGATATAAGGAATGAAAGAATGAAGATCGACTTCTTCTTACTCCTATTAAAGAGGAAACTCATCTAGAGATGGATTAGATTTTTAAGAAAGATCACCTAATAGATCTTATCATTGGTGATCCATTAAGTCAGGTAACAACTCGATCATTTTTAAGAAATGCATGTACTAATATTGTTTTTATATCCCTTACTGAGCCTAAGACCATAGATAAGGCCATTAGAGATGAACATTGTGTTTTTGCTATGCAAGAAGAACTTAATCATTTCAAAAGAAACAAAGTGTGGACCTTAGTTCCTAGACCTTGTAACCATTATGTTATTGGAACCAAATGGATTTATAGAAATAAATTTCATAAACATGGGGACATTGTTAGGAACAAGGCTCAATTAGTAGCCAAAGGTTATAACTAAGAAGAAGGGATGATTTTGATGAGATTTTTGCACCTATAGCTAGACTTGAAGCCATTAGAATTCTACTTGCATTTGCATCTCACATGAATTTCAAGTTATATCAAATAGAGGTCAAAAGTGTTTTTCTCAATGGGAATATTGATGAGGAAGTTTATGTTTAACAATCTTCTAGTTTTGAAAGTCATTGTTTTCCTAATCATGTGTTGAAGCTAACCAAAGCCTTATATGGCTTAAAGCAAGCTCCAAGAGGTTGGTATGAGAGATTAAGCAACTTTCTTATAGAAAAAGGTTTCACCAAAGGTTTGGTAGGCACAACTCTTTTTTCTAAGAAAAATAAAGGGGACATATTATTAGTGTAAATATATATAGATGATATCATATTTGGTGATACTAATATTTCCTTATGTGAAGATTTTTCTAAAGTAATGAAGAAGTGAGTTTTTAATGAGCATGATGGGAGAACTCAAATTCTTCCTTAGATTACAAATCAAACAAGGAAAGGAAGGCATATTCATTAACCAAGCCAACTATGCAAAGGAACTGATCAAAAGATTTGGCATGGACAACAACAATCCTTGTAAACTCTAATGAGCACCAACATCAAGCTAAGAATTTATGAACATGGTAAGAATGTGGACAAAAAGATATATAAAGGTATGATTGACAGTCTACTCTATCTCACATCCTTTATACTTGAAATAATGTTCAATGTTTACTTATGCGCTAGATATCAATCTAATCTTAAAGAGTCTCACTTACATGCTATGAAACATATACTGAAGTATCTTGTTGGTACCCCTAACTTAGGACTTTAATATCTAAAGAGTTCTTTTGAGTTAAATGTATTTTCTGATACTAATTTTGTTGGGTGTTCCTTAGATAAAAAGAGCACTTCATGCACATGTCAATTACTTGGTCAATGCTTAGTGTCTTGTAGTAGCAAAAAGTAAAATTTGATTCCTTTATCAATTACTAAAACTGAGTATGTAGCAGCTGGCCTATGTTATGCCCAAATCCTATGTATGAAACAACAACTTCTTGATTACAACATTATTGTAAAACAAGTTGCTATTAAGTGTGATAACACTAGTGTTATAAACTTGTCTAAAAATCTCATGCAACATTCTAGAATTAAGTATACATACATTAGACATCACTTTCTTAGGGATCATACGAATAATAGCAATATTGCATTAAAATTTATTACTACTAACCATCAATTGAAAAATATTTTCACTAAACCTCTTTATGATGAAAGGATGCAATTTATCAAAATAAAACTTAGTATGATTGATGGAAATACCTTGAAATAGCTTTAAATAGGTTCATCCCATTCTTAAAAAAAATTGTAATCTTTGTTGCATGTGATGATACTTGATCACTATTAAAGTTTTTCAATTCAATAACTAAATATTTTAATTGTGTATGCTATTAATTAAATTGTCCAAATATTAGCTGATTTCATGATCATTTCATTGAAGTTGATTAATAACATTCATCAGCTAAAGCTTTCAAAATGGTTATGGCATTGAAAATGTTGTTTTAAACTAAGCTTTTGTTTGAGAAACATGGCCAACAGTCGTTGAATATCTTACAAAGACCATTGTATCACATATAAGTTTTTCAATTTGATTTTATTTATATTCACATCGTTACATTTCCCCAATGACCATTGTCACCATTTTAATGGTCGTTACGAACTAGCCACCATCATTGGCTGAAGAGCTCTTGAAAGACCAAGATAACAGTTATGTCCAATAGACTTTTCCTAACTTGTAATAGTCATTGAACATTCCTAATGGTCATATTTTTGTAAGAAAGGGAACCTGTTAAACTTTTATATAAACCTATTAAACCCTAATATCCTTTCACTTTCTATTATTATCATGCTTTCTCTTTATCTCTCTCTCAATTTTTGCTACATTTTTTATGATTTTCCTTACATCAATCATTTAATGACTCATAGCACCCAAACCTGATTCCATAAAGAGATATAAATAACCTGTTAGGAAGAACCCTCAACCTTCTTACACCTGCTCAAGCTTTAAAATATAAGAGAACCTTACCTTTATGATTGGTCAACAAAAGAAGAGAAGTGCAAACCTTCAAATTGGGAATCACAGTAGAAAAAGAAAATTAAAATAACGCACAAATCTAAGGGAAACAGGAAAACCACAAAAATAGAGCATACTCCCAAACTAAGTTTAAAGCCTATAAATGATCCTCAAAGTCAACAATTTTAACTTAAAGATGAAAAAGAAAAAACACTTGGCTCAACAGCTGCTAAAGAGACAATTAGGTGGTGGAAAATTCTTGGAATGAAATAACTTATAGAGATATAGTTTGCAAAGCAAGTTAAGGATTTAATGATAATGATAGGATGGGCACTATTTTCCATATTAGGGAACCCTCATACTTGGAGCTAATTGTGGAATTCCTCACTACCTTAGAAGTTTTGGGGAACAAATATGAAGTTTACACTGAAGCAAGCACAATCAAATTCAAATTTTTGGGAAGAAGTATGAGATTAGGCCAAATGATTTGGGTAGATGCCTTGATGCTACCAACATTGGTTTGACAAAACCTATTTCAAACTTCAAACCTCAAGTTTCTAAGTCTTGTTTTGATTATTACAAACAAGTTAAAAGCTAACTTTTGTCCAAGTTATGTATGTTAGAACTTATGGGTACATCAACTCTTTTGACTATGATGATTGAAGAAGGAATTATGTTTGAAAACTCAAAGTATTAGAGAATAAAGATTAATGCAAACCTAACTTAATAAATCAACGAGTGTTGTCTACCTTTAATAGGCATTATGGACCTAGCAACGGGCATTGAGAAACACTCCAACTTGAGTATAGCTTTCTGGACCTTTCAATAGGCGTTGCCCCTTTTTCCAATAGGCATTGGATAACTGCTCAGACATAGCTATGCATATTGAACCTCACAATAGGCATTGTATTTTCACAACACGTGTTGATCTTGCCCTTCACAACATGCATTACACTTTCACAATGGGTGTTGGACAAAATGCCTTAGATTGAGCAAAAGTCTCTAGATCTCAAGATGGGAGTTGGTCTTTCACAATAGGTATTGAAAAAGCTCTCTAGATTATGCTAATGGCTTTAAAACCCCCAACGAGGCACACTCAATATCTCAACAAGCATTCAACACATTCAACAGACATTAGAAGTTCACTAATAGGCATTAGAAAAATGCTCTTATTTAAGCTGAGCTCTAGATCCCCCAACTAGGGACATTTATATCTCAATAGCTATTGAAGGTGCTGCTAATGAGCATTCCAAACCCTCTAATAGTTGTTGAAGTATTTTTATATATCTTGTAAAATAGAGAACTAAGTTCATAGTTTCTGAGAATCAACAATAGGCATTGATCTACTCCAATAGGCATTGAGGTTTAAAAAATAACAACTATTATTTTTATTTAATGGTTTTTGAAGAAAAGTGAATAAAACTAATGTAAAAGTCAAAGGAGGAGCCTTAAGTCAACTTCTCTCTAATAGCTAGTCGCAACAGGCATTTCATTAAAGTCAAGGACCATTGAAGGTGTATTTCATTTGACAACCACCCATTTGCATGAAATCAATTATGATTGATGCCTTAGCATCAGGCGTGGAGATTACACAACTGGTGTTGATAGCCTATAGTTATAATGTAAAATGACATTTCTTTTTCTAATTGCTAGTTATTTGTTTAGGGTATTGAAGGACTTGCTCTCAACATAAATAAGCAAAGAACTATTATTTAAATGAGCATTTTATTGTGAAAGCTATTCTCAATCAAAAAGGTGGAAAAAGAGTGATCTACCAATCAAGAGTATTGATTATTCAAAACTTGCAAGTGTTATCTCCAAAATAGAATTTGAAGAATAAGTTATTCAGAAATTTTCTTCTCATTCTCAACCTCATCTAGCTTACCTTGTAAGAATATTTAAAGTGTCTTTTATTGCTTGAGTGAAAAAGTTTTCCTCCTTCTTAAACTAATGTATTTAGTTTGAAGAAACCTTAGGTTGGGAAACCTTGAAAATTATATCGTGTGAAAGTTTTAAGGTAGTACCTGGAAATTACTTTAGGCTAAGGTTAAGCAGTATTTGTGAACTACTTGTAAAAGGTTGATAAAGCTTGAGAATATATTTACTTGTAAAGGCTTGATAGTGTTTGGAAACATAACTTTGTAATGGTTGTTGATAGCACCTTAAATTATCAAGATGGTAAAGGCTCTAGTGGAAATACTAGAGGAGAGATGTAGGCCATTTGTACTGAACCTCTATAAATTTTGTACCTTGATTCTTCTTTTATTTCCATATTTAGTTTTAATTTGCATTACTTATCATTGCCCTATTCAACCAGCCTTCTAGAACACCAAGGGACAACAAAGTCATCAACATTACAGGATATGGGTCATGCCTCATGGTAACTGCATTTCATGCATACATCCTTCACAGGTCACATCATCCATGATCATATTTAAAAAGGGAGTGGGGGCATGTGACATGGCATAGGGATTAACATGCATATCATCCATTCACACACATAATCTCATAATCTAAATGGGAAAATGGTTAAGGCCAAATGCATGGTCTAATTATAAGTAATTACACCTACACCCAAAGGAAGAAAACAAGTTAGTAATGAGCCAATATGAGAAACAAACAAAAAAAGCATGAAGTAAACAAAGAATGGCAAATAAAGTCTATAGTAATCATCTTACCATATCTCCCAAAGTCAAAGTATCCTAGCATACATTTTAAGTCCATGATAACACATTCAATCATTACCAATAAGATTATAAAACATGGAAAAAAACATGATCAAATTGTATGAATCATAAATAATAAAGAACATGGACACGTAATGTAAGGCATTTGGAAAACATTGAATAGCCCTCCCTAGGCCAAGGCTCACCCAAATGAGATCCGTAGGTTGATGAACCCTCCCCACATGGCTCATAAAGAGTTGGAACATCTAGGGCAGAACCAAATATCACAGAAATTAGAATATCCAAATTAAAGTGGGAGGTTGAATAACCAAAAATATTATTCACATGACTAACATATTAACTTGAACATAAAGAAGGCTCTCAAGGTCTAGGGAACCTCAAGTTCCTCACTTCATCATTCTGAAAATAACTAAAATAGAACCAAAAACATAATTCTAAGACTAAAGAAGAGGAACACAAAAGCATTTTTTGATAGAAAAGCAATGAAAACCATGTAGAAAGCAAACAAGACTCCATTTTAAAGGTGAATAGAAGTCTTAAGCCAGGGGCTTCATTCTATTTTATGTTTAGAATCATAAAATATCTCAATGTGAACCTTGAAAATGGATGAATCTATGAGGAAAAAAGGTTTTTTGAAAACTAGGCCAGTAGGGAAACTAAGTTGTATAGCCT
Source organism: Omphalea diandra (assembly GCA_949677035.1). NCBI lineage: Eukaryota > Viridiplantae > Streptophyta > Magnoliopsida > Malpighiales > Euphorbiaceae > Omphalea > Omphalea diandra. Next base: position 12,826 of record CATIWR010228219.1, on the reverse strand, counting down.
ACAAAAAGGGTTGTACAACCTAATTATAGGGTTGTATAACCTACTAATAAGGCTATGTAACTCTTTATTTCCTGGATTTTCAAAAATAAGGAAAGAAAAAAAGGAGAGAGAGAGAGAAGGGGAGGGGAGATTTTAAATGTGTTCTGGTGAAACCTTTGCCCTCAATGGCACGTAATGGGTCTTGTTAGACTAGGTTGTTCAAAACTACGTCAAAACTCTCTATTGATCTTGACAATATAGATTGAAAGGTTTTAATGTCAATTTTAAGTGTTGTTCTTACAAATATTAAGATAGAATCTCATTAAAAGTTGAATAGGAGTGATTAGAAGGAAAAAAAAAAAAAAAAGAACCCAAAGTATGAAAATTTGCCTTCAAAATTAGGGACCGTGAATTTTAGTAGGGATCACAAATTTTGAAAAGTGTTGTTGAGATTCAAAAGTCGAGAATGCAAATTTTGGTAGCGACCGCGAATTGGTGAAACAACTTCTCTATGTTAGACAGACGATTTCTCGGTAACCATTGCGTCTAAAGAAATAAAATATCGACCACACATTTCAGTAGCGATCATGAATTTTGAGATCCATTAGAAAGATCCAACGGTTAGTTTTTGAAAAGACTAATGGTTTTATGCCATATGGACTAACCATTAGACACATTCAAAAAATAGTGACTGCAAATTTCTATCTTGACCACGAATTTCTTCTGACAAGCATTTAATGCAAGATATGTCTGACACAACTTAAAGATTTAGACATAGTTTCTTTGTAACATCTCTTTGGTGGTTATTGCCTATAAATACACCACTAAATGGACTTGAATGTAAGAGGATAACCATTGATTGTGCCAAAACTCTTACAAAGTTAATTCTCATAAATTTAATTCTTTATTTCTTTGTACATAGTTTGGTGTGAGCTTTAAATACCTAGGGATTAGGTTTAAGAGTGAGCCCTTACATAGAAAACTCTTGTTTAGGTTTGAGAATGAGCCTTAAAAAACTCTTGTATCGGTTTGAGTGTTAACCTTGGGAAAATAATTGTAAGGTTTGGTGTGAGCCCAAAACATTAGGTTGAGTATGAGCCTTGGGAAAGCACTTGTAAGGTTTGGTGTAAGCCTAAACACTAAGTTGAGTGTAAGCTTGTAAAACACTAGTGATTTAGTGAAATACTGAATTAGTATATTTGGTAGTGGATGTAGGGTTGGTTAATACCCGAACCACTATAAAACTTATGTGTTCATTCTTCTTCTACTCGTTTCTCTAATCTTTTAATTATGTGTGCTTCCTCCAAAGTTCAAATTTGCCAACAATTCAACCCCTTCTTTTTGGTGCATTAGGGGCCAACAATTGGTACCAGAGCTAAGTCTTAATTCAAGACTTAATTATGTGAGAAAAGATCAATGACATAAGAATGAGTCCACTCTCACCTTAATCCCCACTTTGATGGTCGTGATTATGCTATTTGGAAACATAAAATGGAGATCTATCTTGATAGCGATCTCATCAACTTATGGAATTATATACTTGAAGAATGGAAGCCTCTAATAAAGATGGTTTAAGGAGTAGAGGTGGCAATTGCAAGAGAAGAATGGAATGAAGCACAGAAGAAGGCAAATGGGAAGAAAAAGAAAGTAATGGTTATTCTCTTAAGCCCTATGGAATAGTCCAACATTGCCAAACTGCACATATCATATGGAAAGCACTAGAAAACTATCATGAAGGCAAAACTCTTATGAAATCAAGTAGGTTGGAGATGTATGTGATAGAGTGGGAGCTCTTCATGATGAAAGACCATGAAAACATCACCGAAATGACAAATAGACTCCTCTATATTGTCATAAACATGAAAAAGTTTTGAAGGATTCTTACCAATTTTGAGGAAAATTCTAAAATCCTTAAATCTCTTTCATTAGATAAATTTGGTGCAAGAGTATGTAGAGAGTCCAATTTGGAGATTAGGAAAGTGCCAACCGATGCCCTCATTAGTAAGCTTCTCACTTATGAGATGCCTCTTAAGAAAGATGAAGAGATGAAAAAGATAAGAGGATAAAGAGATAAAGAAGAGAATAAAGCTCTAGCCTTCAAAGCTCAAGAAGATTCAAGCTTAAGTGACTCAAATGAAAGTGATAAAGAAGAAAAAGAGCTTGCCAAAATATCAAGAATGACCAAGGAGTTGATGAAAAGGAGAGGAGAAAGAAGAATCCAAAGAAAGTCATCTTCCTATCATCACAAGGAAAAGAAGAAGAGCTTCAAGGCTACTTGTGATGATGATTCAAGTGATGAAGAAGAAGATGCAGTAGCAAACTTTTGCTCCATAGCCCAAGAGGACTCCTCCACAGAGGTAAGTACTTCTCCACACTTTTATGATGATTATGATGCATTTGATGATGTATATAAGGAGCTTCCTGAAGTTCTTACTTTGAAATGTGATAAATATAAATCTCAAATGAAAACTTACAAGAAAAATGTTCTAAACTAGCAGATAAATTTAAATCCTTAAATGATTGTGTAAGTAAGTTAAGGACTTTTAATGAAGAACTAAAAAAGTCTTTAAATAGTCTTTTTAAGTTTTAATCCTCTCTTAACTCTTTGAGAAAGGAAAATGATTCTTTAAAAGGTGAAGTCATAGAACTTAGAAACTCCATCTCAAAATTTCACAAGGGAAAAGAAGATTTGGATACACTTATTATATCTCAAAGACCTCTTTTAGTTAGACATGGTATAGGCTTTAATGGAGCCTCTTCATCTACTTCTTCACTCACTACATTCATTAGAGCATCAACACCTCAAACTTCAAGTATTGAGGTCATTGGGAAGAGAGGTACTCTTAGCACTAAGCCACCTATGCCTAAATGTAAAGGAAAGGCCCCCTCCAGGCTCAAGAGACAAGATCAAAGAGCAAATTATGCTTACATTTATAATAAAAAGCATGTTAAACCACACAAACATAAAAAATTCTCTTATACTCCTAATCACTCATGCACTTGCATATATTCTCACCAAGCATGAGAAGGCCCTCCTACTCTTACTAAGGTTGTGTATAAGAGAAAGACTTATAAATCTAAGCTCCAACGTCATTATTACAAGATATATAGGCACATTAATGTGTTTTGCCACATTAGAAAGGCATACCTCAAATTGGAAGACCTTTCCAAGACTAACCCCCAAGGACCCAAGCACGTTCGGGTACCAAAGCAAAGTGTTTGCTATTGTAGGATAGGGACTCCTTCACCAAATTCTCATCATGGAAAATCTAAAGGTATATAGAGATTGCTAATGAAGAAGGGATAAATTTTCAAATGGTTATTTGGTATCAAGCCATTGATACTAAACTTGTAATGTATCCCTTATCTCTTATGTTTTTAACTTAATATATTTTTGCATATGTTTAGGCGGAGTTTTATGCATTTTATTACTTACTATATCTATATTTTGATATATTTTGATATGTTTTGATGTTTTATTGGTGCTTTAACAAGTTTGGAGCTGAAATGGACCAAAATAGGCAAAGCTAGTAACTTTAAGGACCAAGTCAAAAATTTAGATGTGTGAGAGCAATCACACGTTGTCATGCACCTGACTAAAGTTACGACCTGTGACTTGGGCCTATCGAATTTGACATTTTAGCCTATTTTTTTTATGTCTTTTAATGGACTATTTAAAGCCAACAATTAGGGTATTTTGTAGAAAAGTTAAAGGGGCAAAAAGAAGTGTTCATGAAAAAATAAAACAAGGAGACACATGTTTTAACTTAAGATCATGTGCTAAAGTTCAAGAGATCATTAGAATCAAATGAGCATATCAAAAGAAGATCTATCAAAACCATTGGGAGGCGAGCAGAGAAAGATTATGATCTATGGTTAGAGCCATATGATGCTTGCACCTATGTACAAAGCAAAAATAGTCCTAAATTTTTTTTGTGATTCTTGCAAAAGGACGTGTAGCTTAGTTAAGCTTTTTCTAGTAATCACCATGAGTTATTATAAAGGAGATGACATTCTTAAGATGAATTTGAGATAAATGAATTTGGAGTTACTTGTTAATTTGAGGAGTATAGCTTATGAGTTCAGGATAGTTGGAATGTAATGAGGCTATGTTTTGCATTTATGTGGAAATAAGTAATCTAGCTAATTATGAATAGATATAATTGTATGAGCTTAAATGGAAAAATAATTACTATTGCTCTTTTTTTAACTAACAAGGATGAAATACTTTAAGAGATATGATTTAGGAATGATCAAATTAAGTTCAAAAGAAAAAGAAATAACTACTTTGCTATTTTTGGGATGCTTAGTAATTGAGGATCTTCATGACAAATGTTGATTTTCATGTAAAATGATAAAATAAAAGCATGAGTGTGCTAAGCATTTTGAATGAAATGATATGTTGAATAACTAGGTGCATTCATCACCAATGTTTATACTTCTGTAAAAAGGCATTTTAATTCTTCAAAAAAAGAAAAAGAAAGAAAAATATAGTAAAAAAAAGTTATAAAAGAAAGACTAGTCCTAATGATCTCATGCACTTAAAGCTATTCTTCTCATTGTTAATTCATGAAGGCAATGGTGTTCTAAAATATTTTATATCATGCTTATGCCTATTAATGGTATACTTAGAGGATTGTTAAGATGTACGTGTAAAATATGGCCTTATTGTTTCTAATTATCCATGAATGAGCGAGTTTTCTTTTCAAGGTAGAAAACTAGCTTAAATTTGTTTGCATAAATAAGTTCTTGTTTACTGTCTTTTATTATACTTATGTGATTACTATTACAATCATGAAGAGGCTATATATGTTTTGTAAAAGTTATGAAAATTTTGGCTATTTCTCCTTTGTTACTTGAGGACAAGTAACAATCCAAATGTGGGAGAATTTTTTAAGATTAATTTGTTCATAGTTGTTTGATGAATTTTGAGCTTGATTTGATGTTAATATGTCTAAATTAAGTTATTTGAGTTAATTTAAGTTATTTCTCACATTTAGATGTTTTATTGGTGCTTTAACAAGTTTGGAGCTGAAATGGACCAAAATAGGCAAAGCTAGTAACTTTAAGGACCAAGTCAGAAATTTAGATGTGTGAGAGCAATCACACGTTGTCATGCACCTGACTAAAGTTATGACCTGTGACTTGGGCCTATAGAATTCGACATTTTAGCCTATTTTTTTTACGTCTTTTAATGGACTATTTAAAGCCAATAATTAGGGTATTTTGTAGAAAAGTTAAAGGGGCAAAAAGAAGTGTTCATGAAAAAATAAAACGAGAAACATGTTTTAACTTAAGATAATGTGCAAGAGTTCAATAGATCATTAGAATCAAATGAGCAGATCAAAAGAAGATCTATCAAAACCATTGGGAGACACTATTCGTTCTTTTATTTCTTATTTCCATTTTCAAGATGATGTTTTTTACTATAAGATTCGACTTTGTTTTGTTAGTATGTTAGGCTAAATCTTTGATCTAGGACCTTGATGTAGCCATGGATAAAGATTGATTGATTGTGTTTCGCTTTTTTTCTTTTATAAGTGAATCATTCTTAAGCCTAATGCTAGTGATTACTTGGCCACTAATTATATATTTTATGTTTCATTTATAGATAGAGAGATTATAAATTAAAATATACCTAAAATCATTTCCCTTAGGTTAATTGATGAGTAGAAATACTCATTTAACCTATTGCTATCACATCAAGGATTGTTTGTGTTGATAAAGTAACGCATCCTAATTCACATTGAGAGATGCATCTAGAAGAATGGTTACATATTACAAACACACTCAAGAGAGAGCCTTAAGAGCTAGAGAGTCAATTGACAGTTACATGTTCTAATATAACATATCATTGAATGATAATAAATTTCATGATTTTCCATTGGTGAAGTCAAATGTCTTAGGTGTTTTATTCATAAGGTTTCTTTTCCTTAATTGCATCCGTCTTTTTAGCCATTCAATTACTAGTTAGTTTATTTTCTTGCATTATTTCTTTAATTATTATCTTTATTCTTCAATTTCTAGGTTAAAATAGGATCATCATATTCTAGTACTTATTGCCCTTGTATTTATGGGACAATATTTACACACACTTGTGCACTATATTACTTTGATCACCATTATCTTATGGTCACTTGCATTATGGTTTAAAGACTAATTTGAAAGAAGTAAGATAATTGGAAATTTTTACTCAATAACTTATTTGGAACCACTCTGCTAGATTCGATTAAACATCAATTCTATGGATCAAAGAAATTGGCATTGTTGCTGGGAACATGATGCTATCATATTGAAAGCATTGATTTAATTCTTAATCTAAAATTTTTCTTTTTATTTTTATTTTTGCTTACTTTGTGTTTGTTGTTCTTTATTTCTTATACATAATTATAACTTCATGACATAGATGTGCTCAAGGCATTACAAGCTCAAGTATTTACTTTTTCCAAGCAAATAAATTCCATAACTTACAATGTGATTTCCTCTTACTTCTTACAGGTGGTATGTGAATTGTATAGGGAATTTGATCATAAAAGTGTAGCCCACCAAATGGGGAATTATATTGCATATGAATAAGTAAGTTATATGAGGAATTTCAATCACAAACTTAATGATCTTTATTTTAATACCTACAACCTTGGTTGGCAAAACTGCCCCAACTTCTTTGGTCTAATGATAAATATTTGAACCCTAATCTTTCTACTCCCCCTATTTTTCATCAACCACTAACCTTCCACCTCCAAAAGGAAAAGTTTAACCTAAAAAGCCTATTAGAGCAATACATCACTAAAATTGATGCAAGGTTAGAGCAATAAGATGAGATGCAAATCTAAAAAGCTATATATCTTCCTCTTTCCATAATATTGAGATTTAAATGAGACCAATGGACAATAATTTAAACTTTTGATCGCATGGGACCTTACCTAATACCTTTGAGCCTAATCCTATGAACCAAGCTAAGGAAATCACATTATTGAGTGGCAAGGAGAAAGACTCAAAAATAAAAGAGGATGAGAATATAGAGACTAATAAAGATGAATAACTCATCGAGGAAGGTAAATTGAAAGGAAATCTAGAAGAAACCTTAGAGTAACCCATGAAGAAGGAAAGATGCTTCAGCATTGATGAAAATGAAAACTATATGCATGCAAATTATCAATAAAAGAAAGGTAATTTTGAGCTTGAAAAGTTTAAATCAGTGAGAGATGATGAGGGTTTTATTATCAAGAAAAGCATGGTAAGTGATCCTTTCCTTTTTAAAATTCATAATGCTAACCTATCCTCTCTCTCCCTTATTGACAAATTGGACCATGATGAGGTTAAAAAGACACCTCCATATCTTTTGCACTCTTATCAATTTGAGCTAGACCCATTGCCTTTTCTTTGTGATCATGCATATTTTAAAGAGCAAAATGCCTCGTATGTTCCAATTTTTTATGAATTAAAATAAGAATAAAAAATAGAGGTTAAGAAAAAGAAAGAGAGAGATATATGGATTAGATCATCATTGATTTTAGGGGTTTTAGTCGAACCCATTGCTTGTATCTAATATTAATGATGGACAATCGCAAACCCAAGGTAAAACTTAAGTGAAACTAGTTCTAAGGGTCATGCTACAAGACCTTAAAATAACGCTCTTAGGAGCTAACCTAAGTTTTATGTTTCTTCACAAATTTTGGAATTTTTATTTGTTTTTTAGTTTTTATTTTAGATCTTGAATAAAGTTTTCCATTTTAATTAGGTTTGTTATGGAGAAGATGGAAAGTAAATAAGGACGACTAAAGTTATTCACCTTGGTCAATTATGTTCAATCAGATTTTCTTTTGCATTTTCCTATTCCTTTTAGTTAGTTTTTATTTTATTTTTCTTTTATCTTGTATTGGATACTTGATCTTTCTTGTTTTCTCATGTGTTTAAGAGAATTTAGGCTAAAAACACGAAGAGATTTGCAAACAACCTTTCACTAAAATGAGAGGGGAGTATTCCTTTCTATAACACTTTTTTTTTTTTTATCTTTTATGCTTTAAAATGCATGTCATTAAGGACAATTCCATATTTAAGTAGGGGGGAGGGGGAGGGAAGGATTGTGATCTTATGCTTAAACCCATATGATGTTTACACCTATGTAGAAAGCAAAAATATACTAAAAATTTTTTTTGTAACTTTTGCAAAAGGATGTGTAGATTAGTTAAACATTCTTTGGTAATCACTATGAGATATAACAAAAAAAAAAAAAAGATGTCATTTTTAAGATGAAGTTGAGATAAATGAATTTAGAATTAGTTACTAATTTGAAAAGTATAACTTATGAGTTTAGGATAGTTGGAATGCAATGAGGTTATGTTTTGCATGTATGTAGAAATAGGCAATCTAGCTAACTATGAATAGGAATAATTGTTTGAACTTAAATGAAAAAATAATTTCTATTGTGATTTTTTTTAAAATAAAAATGATGAAGTATTTTAGGAGATATGATTTAAGAATGATCAAATTAAGTTCAAAAGAAAGAGAAATAACTATTTTGTTGTTTTTGGGATGCTTAGTAACTAAGGATCTTCATGACCAATGTCAATTTTTGCGTGAAATGATAAACTAAAAGCATGAGTATGCAAAACATTTTGAATGAAGTGATATGTTGAGTAACCAGGTACATTCATCACCAACATTTGTAGTTGCGTAAAAAAGCATATTACTCTTCAAAAAAAAAAAAGAAAATGTAAAAAAAGTGCTAAAAAGAAAGATTAGTCTTAATGATCTCATACACTTAAAGCTACTATTCTCATTATTAATTCATGAAGACAAAGGTGATCTAAAATATTTTAGATCATGCTTATGCCTACTGATGGTCTAGTTAGAGGATTGTTGTGATGTATGTGTAAAATATGGCCTTGTTGTTTCTAATTATCTATGAATGAATGGGTTTGTTTTTTAAGTTTGTTTTCTTAAATGAGTACTTTTTTTGTGTATGTTTCATAGTACTTACATTATTACAATTGCAAGCATGATGAGGCAATGTTTTGTATAAGTTATGAAAATTTTGGCTATTTCTCCTTTGTTACTTAAGGACAAGTAATGGTCAAGTGTGGGGGAATTTGTTAGGCTTAATTTGTTCATAGTTATTTGATGAGTTTTGAGCTTGATTTGATGTTCATCTATGTCTAAATTAAGTTATTTTGAGTTAATTTAAGTTATTTCTCAAAATTTGGATGCTTTATAGGTGTTTTAGTGCATTTGGAACTGAATTGGACAAAAACATGCAAAACTAGCAACTTTAAGGACCAAGCTAGAAATTTAGATATGCAAGAGTAATCACCTATTGTCACGCCTATGACTTGGGCGTATTGAATCCTCTTTTAAGCCTATTTTTAAGGTCTTTCAAAGGAGTATTCTTAGGGGTGAAAAAAGTGTTTTTGAAAGAAGAAACATGTTTTAACACAAGATCAAGTGTAAGAGTTCAAGAGATCATTAGAATCAAATGAGGAGATTAAGAGAAGATTTATCAAGGCCAATGGTAGATTTGACTTTCCTTTCTCTTGCTTCTTATTTTTATTGTCATAATGATGTTTTTACTTTTGGATTTAACTTGTTTTGTTTGTATGTTAGGCTAGATCTTTGATTTAGAACCTTGATGTAGCCATGGATAAGGATTGATTGATTTTTTTATTTCAATGAATATATTTGGATTTTGTTCTTTTGCAAGTGAATGATTCTTAAGCCTAACACTTGTGATTATTTGGCCACCAATTACATGTTTTGTGTTTCATTCGTAGATCGAGAGATTATAAATTGAAATATGCCTAGAATCATTATTCTTTGGCTGAGGGATGAGTAGAGACAACCATTTAACCTATTGTTATCACATAAAGGATTGCTTGTATTGATGAAGTAACACATTCCAAGTTTACATTGAGAAATGGATCTAGAGAAATTGTTATATATTAAGTGACATACTAACAAAAAAAGCCTTGATAACTATAGAGTCAGTCAATTGTTACATGTTCTGATCCAACATATCATTGAATGATAATTGATTGCATGATTTTTCATTGGTGAAGTTATATGTCTTAAGTGTTTTATTCATAAATTTTTCTTTTTCTTAATTTCTTCCATCTTTTTAGCCATTTAATTACCAGTTAGTTTTGTTTTATTGCACGGTTAGTTCAATATTATCTTTAATCTTCGATTTCAAAATAAGAATAGCACCATCATATTCCATTACATATTGCCTTTGTCTCTATGGGATGATATCCCTACACACTTATGCACTATATTACTTTGACCACTATTCTCTTATGGTCACTTGCTTTGTGGTTTAAAGACTACTTTGAAAGAAGCAAGATAATTAGAAATTTGTGTTCAATAATTGATTTGGAACCACTCTGCTGGATTCGATTAACCATCAGATGTGTGGAAGTATGTACAGCTTCGTTATATTCTTTATAGACTATTCAACAAGCTATGCAGACCACCAATTGGTTTATATTGCCAACTTTGATTGAAGAACCATAAATTTTTCACTTCTTTTTCATCGTCCATTTTGTTATGCTTTTAGGGTTTTCAGGGGAGTTTTATGAACTCCAATAATAGAATATGGGTAGGTTTTTGCACCCATCACTCATGTTTTCTAAAGAATGGAGCAAGGATCAAGAAAGAATAGGTTATTTTCATGTCTTCAAAGGCTTTCAAGTTCTTCACCTTCATACTTCTTTCTTCTTCTATTTTTTATATGATTGTGCATGTCATTAGGGATGTGATGCGGTGAGGGATATCCACTCCTAAGGACCTTATGATTCTATTGAGTTAATGCAAGTTTTTATTGTGTTGTCATTTTTATGAGTGCTTATCTTCACCACCATAAAGGAAAGTGGCTAGCTTTCTAGCTTGCTCACCCTTCTCTTTCCTATTAGGGGTGGATTTGAGTATGGTAAGGAAGAGAGCTTAATACTTTATGACGCCCCCCCCCCCCTCCCTCTTTTACTTGCTTTTATGCCTAATTGAATCTTGCATACCTTTGGCCTTATGAGACCTCATCATTTTTAGCATTTTAGTCATATTAATGGCTAGAGTTATTTTAAGGATGCTACGACTCTTTTGGAGTAACTTTAGATGAGGATTCAATGGTCTTAGGAGTCCAAATTGATGATTTGAACCTTACCTAAGACCTTCCCTTTTATCCTTCAAGTGTATTTGTAACATCCTTATCCCTATTCATTGGCATTATCACATGAATATATTCATTGCACAAATGATATGAAATCACATATGAGCATATGCAATGTATCAAATGATATGAAATCTCACATGAACATATGCACAAGATATGGCACCATTGCATTTGGGATACTTGAACATATATGCAGTGTTTGCATAGTTTTATGACAAATTATTTCATGTTGTGTGCTTATTATAGCATCATAAATAATAGTGTTTGAGGGCTCAGCTAAAAGTATAAGGAGCATCTAGAAATTAGAGAATGGACGAAGGTGATGAATGAGTGAAGAAGAGGGACTAAAAGCAAAACTTTTAACTTTTAACCAATAGGAAACCATCCCCAATCTTTTGACTTATTTAAGATAATAATACAGACCATTAGGGTCAGATTTTGAGGGAAAAAATGTGGGTTATACCAGAAACAAAGAGAGAGCAAAGGAAGAAGAAGAAGAAGAAGAAGAAGAAGAAGAAGAAGAAGAAGAAGAAGAAGAAGAAGAAGAAGAAGAAGAAGAAGAAGAAGAAGAAGAGAGGGAGAAGATTGAGCTGATTAAGGTTTCTAATTCTGGGACAGTAAGTAAGTAATTTATCTTCTTCTCAACTGTAATTAACCTCTCATGACATGTTAATCATACATGGTTAGTGAGAATTATGGAGTAATTAAAGTATAGCTCTTGGATGGAAGTTGTAATCCAAGAGAACAAGAGCTGATTCTGTTGATTTTGGCTGTTAGAGCAGAATTTTATACCCATGATTTCATAACCCTAGAAGAGGAATTGACGAAAGTGCAAAACATGAAAGTTGTAGCCTTATGTCTCATATAAATGCATATGAAACAGTTTTATATGGCTCCTTTATCAGGACTAGGTCAAATTCGAACCAAGATGATCTCAGTCTTCTATTTTCTTATATTTTGATGGCTTTATATTCTGATTTTGATAGAGTGCAAAATATGAAACTTGTAGGTTTATATTCCCTCTAAATAACTATTAAGCAGTTTTGATTAATTTGCTGTGTGGAAAGAGATATGGCTCATTGATTAGGACTGACTCTGTATCCAGATGACACACCACCTTTCTTTTAATTCGGTTTTCCAAGAATTTGATGACAATAGACTCAGAATTTAATGATAGTCCAAACTTGGAAGTTGTATATTTATGTTTGATCTATATTCCTGTGAAATATTGTTGTCAAATCCAGCTTGGTTGCTGACATATTGTCCCTTTATCATGACTGGTTGTCAACATGTTATAAACCTACTTGCCCCGAGATTGGTATTTTGTTTTGGTGACCTTATAGGCTGAACTGGATAATGAGTAAAACATGAAAAATATTTATTTATATGTTTTGTAATGAATGGTAGAATATTATTGCAACTGGACTGGTACAATTTGAGATATGCCTAAGAATGTAAGACCTATTCATATTGAGATGATATTGCAATAGGGCAGAACTTAAAAATTCACCACATTTTATGTGTATCTGATATTAGCTTGAAATTTGAATGTGTTGTCCCATTATATGTCTAGTTTGTTTGAAAAAAAGAATCAAGCCATTTGGAGAAGTATATCAGGAGTTATTATTGTGAAAGTGTAGCAAGCTCAGGCTGCCATATAAGGAAAATATATGCATAAACATA
>CATIWR010228218.1:0-32345 GCA_949677035.1 Omphalea diandra | reverse complement strand
TCTGGTGAAGGATGTTGTGCATTCTCATGAACATCTTTCACCATCTTCCTCAAAACATTAGTCACCAAAAGTTGTTGATTCAGGCGCTTCCATCTTCCCTAAGAACATCCTTCACCAAAAGTTAGTGGATTGAAGAGCTCTCCATCTTCCTCAAAAACATTCGAAATATCCTTTACTAGAAGTAATGGATTTAGGAGCTCACCATCTAAAAAATTACACTAGTCATAACCACCTAAAAAAATAGAAAATAGTAAAACAAATCAATTCTCTGCAAAGATGGTGAGAAAAAATCGTCTCTTTAAACGAAAACATTATCTTAAATTTTGTTTAATATTTTAGTGAAAAGTGACTCGCAATTTACCTAAATTTTGGTGAAGGATGTTGTGGATTCATAAAATTTTGTTTAATATTTGAGTGAAAAGTGACTCGCAATCCACAACTTGCAATTTTGTTTAACATTATCTTAAATTTTGTTTAATAAAAGGCATTTCAATAAACATCCATAACTTCGTCAGAAGGATGTTTTTTTTGGGTTATTATTAGCCTTACCAAAGTTTTGTTATGTTTTGGTCAAAACCATGCATGGGTTTTGCCCTAATGCAAATAGTGAAACTAGCAGCTCAATGATGTATTGATTATAAAAAAAATAGGGAAATATGCAGCCAAAAATAAAATATTTTCATGTTCTCATTTTTCTATTGACATTTGAAAAATGATACCTAAAATTTGAAATTATCACAAATATGAAATTCTATTATATTCTACAAGTTATAATGTTCCATTCCTTGCAACAAATGAAATGCACCACTCCTTGCAACAAATGAAAATGGTACAAACATCATTCACAACTGTTAATTATATCTCAATGTAGTCTTATTTCTATTTCATTAATTGTGATGAAAACTTTGGAGCTCTTAACTGTCCTTTATCATTTATCGTTTAAATAATTTTTTTAATTTTACTTTTATAGTCAAATATACATTTAAATAATGTTGCAATTTATCACCAGTTGATTTCTAATTAAAATCCTTGAGGATCGGAAAAGAGAAATTGAGTTAGCTATAAATTGTCTAGTCCAACCGACCTCTTCATTAATTTAAATCTCCAACCAGCTAAAAGATAAAGCTGCAGAGATGATAATATAAACAAAAAAAAAACTTTATTATTTTTCTCATAATAATAATAATAATAATAATAATAATAGTAGTAGTAGTAGTAGTAATAATAGTTTCACTATTATAACTGTGTATGGCTTACACAAATTTTAAATACTTCATAGTAAAATATATAGATCTCAAATGCCCCTAAAACAATGTGACTGACAAGGAAATACTGAAATATGAAACCAATTTTGTTAAAGTGTTTAACCAAATAAAAATGATTCTTATACAATAAATTAATATCATTTCTTAAAACCTTTTCTGAAAATAATTCAAAATAATTTTTCTGAATTGCAAAAACATAACAAAATAATGTACATAAAAACAACTACAATGCAAATCCAACATAATTCTAAATCCAAAGTAACCAAAATAGAATTATATCGATACAATTGGAGCAGAAGTCTCAAAATCCGAGTAGAAACAACAAAACATATGACATAAATAAACCTTAAAAAATAACAATTTTATTTGAAATATGATAGTCACTCTAATTGTTTTATAAAAATGAAAGGGATGTCATTTTAAAAATAGATATTAATTAAAAATTACCTTAACATTTGATTTATACCCATCAGACAAATAGAATAACTCAATATAATAATTAGACTTATAATAAACTATAGTAACATAAAATGGAGGGAGTATTAGTGGAGAACTGAACAAAAGATAATATAATATATTTCACAAATGATCTTTCTCTTGGAACTATAGGGGATGTGGAATGCTCACTCCAATGATCAGAATAGAAATCCAAATACAGATCAAATAGTTTTGAAGAGGTTCATCTACATAGCTAAGGATTCGTATAAGAAATGCAAAGTCATTTTTACATTCTTTTGTTCTTATGCTCTGCAAACAACCTTCATGGGTGTCAACATCCTTTAGAGTAATTTCAATGTGGCAGGTAACCATTGTAGGAGGCACTGAAACTAAACTCTTGGTGGTTTAGAATTAGTAGAAGGGGACTGGTCTGACTCAATAGAAGACATTGAGATGGTAGATGGTGGTGTAACGCCGACAAGAGAGTGAGCTTCTAAATCCATAACTTCTAGTGAAAGATGTTGTGGATTTCTCAAGAACATCCTAAACCATCTTCCTTAAGAACATCCTTCACCAAAAGTTGTGGATTCAGGAGCTCCCCATCTTTGTCAAGATCGTCCTAAACATCTTTCACCAAATGTAGAGGATTCAAAGTTTTACCATCTTCCTCAAGAACGACCTTCACCAGAAGTTGTGAATTCAGGAGCTTTCCATCTTCCTTAAGAACATCCTTCACCAAAAATTGTAGATTCTGGTGAACGATGTTGTGGATTCCTCAAGAACATCCATCACTATCATCCTGCACAAACTCTTTCACTAGAGGCAGTGGATTCAATAGCTCCTCATCTTTCTTAAGACTATCCTTCGCCAGAAGTTGTGGATTTCTAGTGAAGGATGTTGTAGATTCCTCAAGAACATCCTTCGCCATCTTCCTCAAAAACATCTTTCACCAGAAGTTGTGGATTCAGGAGCTTACCCTCTTGCCATCATTACACCACCATCTATCATCTCAATGGCTTCTATTGAGTTAGACCAACATCCTTCCACTGAGTCTGAACCAGTAAGAGTTTCATTTTCAGGTCCTCCTACAAGTCCTACCTCTCATGTTGAAATTACTTTAAAGGATACTAACACCCAAGAAGGTGGTTCGCAGAGTATAAGAACGAAAAAAGGTAAAAATGATTATGCATTTCTTGTTTTGATCCTTAGCTTTGTGGATGGACTTCTTAAAAATTATTTGATCTAGATTTGGCTTTCTTTTCCAATCATTAAAGTGGACATTTCATGTCCCCTTTGGTTTCTAGAAAAAGATCATTTGTGGAATATGTTATATCATCTTTTGTTCAGTTGTCCATTAATATTGCCTTCATTTTGTGTTACAATAGCTTATTGTAAGTCCGATTATCATGTTGAGCTATTCTCTCCGTCCAAAACCAATAAATTAAAAATTAAGATAATTTTTATTAATATCTTATTTTAAAAATGACATCCCTATCATTTTTTAAAAAACTTAGAATGGTTATGATATTTAAAGTAAATTATTTACATTGTGTTATTTTTTTAGGGTTTATTTATGTCATATCTTTACTTACTTCTGCTTGAATTTTTTAGACTTTTGCTCGAATTGTATCTACAAAATTCAATTTTGGTTGCTCTGAATTTAAAATTATATTGGATTTGCATTGTGATTGTTTTTATGGTGTTGAATACACTATTTGGTCATATTTGTACAATTTAGAAAATTTATTTTAAATTATTTATAAAAAATATTTTGGGAAATGATATTAATTTATTATATAATGATCATTTTCGTTTGGTTAAACATTTGAATAAAATCAGTTGTACATTTCAGTATTTTCTTGTCAACCATATTATTTTAGAGACAGTTGAAATCTATATGTTTGGCTTTGAAATATTTGAAATTCATGGAAGTCATGCATGATTGTTATAGTGAAATTATTATTATTATTATTATTTTTAAATTCTCATTATTATTATTATTATTATAATGAAAAGAAAAGCTACAAAATTTTGTCTGTATTATAATCTCTACAACTTTATCTCTTGGTTGGTTGGAGATTTGGATTGATGAAGAGGTTGGTAGAACTAGATAACTTGTAGCTGACTTAATTTCTTTTTTCTGATCTCCAGGGATTTTGGTAAGAAATCAACTGGCGACATATTGCAATTTTTTTAATGTATATTTAACTATAAAAGTAAAATTAAAAAAATTATTCAAACGATAAGTGACTGAGAACTTATAAGAACTCTAAAGTTTTAATCACAATTAATGAAATAGAAATGGACTACATTGAGACATAATTGGTTACTGTGGATGATGTTTATACCATTTTCATTTGTTATAGAAAGTCGTGATTATAGTTCGTAGAATAGAATAGAATTTCATATTTGCGATATTTTCAAATTTCAAGTACCATTTTCCAATTGCCAATAGAAAAATGAGAATATGAAAATATTTTATTTTTATCTGCATATATCCCTACTGTTGTTATACTCAATGCACCCTTGAGCTGCTAATTTCTCTCTTCGCATTAGGGCAAGACCATTGCATGGTTTTGACAAAAAAATAAAACTAGTTTGGTAAGGCTAATAATAACCCAAAGAAAAAGTATCACGTGGTGAATGAGGGAGAACACTTCTCTTTTTTTTTTTTTTGCTGCAATATTAATTAGCATACTAGGAAGAGACAAACTCTCGATTTGGTCTGCGACGTTATTTCTTTCAAATAGACATTGTTTCTTCCACCTTTACTTTTCCTCTGTTAAACATAAACATTTCTTGTAAATTTCCTTTCAGTCCTCTATAATGGCAGATGAACTTCATCTTCCTCTTCTTATAAGTGATTTGGGAGCTCTCCATCTTCCTTAAGAATGTCTTGAGCATCTTTCACTAGAAGTTTTGAATTTAAGAGCTCCCCATCTTTCTCAAGAGCATTATGGATTCTGGTGAAGGATGTTGCAAATTCCTCAAGAATATCCTTTACCATCTTCCTTAAGAACATACTTCACCAAAAGTTATGGATTCTGGAGAAGGATAATATGGATTCGTCAAGAACATCCTTCACCAGAAGTTATGGATTCAAGAGCTCTCTATCTTCCTCAAAAACATCATGAATATCCTTCGTCATAAGTAATGGATTCAGGAGCTCACCATCTTCCTCAAGAACATCCTTTACCAAAAGTTTTGAATTCAAGAACTCCTCATCTTCCTTAAAAACATCCTTCACCAAAATTTGTAGATTCTGGAGAAGGATAATATGGATTCGTCAAGAACATCCTTCACTAGAAGTTATGGATTCAAGAGCTCTCCATCTTCCTCAAAAACATCATGAATATCCTTCATCATAAGTAGTGGATTCAGGAGCTCACCATCTTCCTCAAGAACATCCTTTACCAAAAGTTTTGAATTCAAGAACTCCTCATCTTCCTTAAAAACATCCTTCACCAAAAGTTGTAGATTCTGGTGAAGGATGTTGTGGATTCCTCAAGAATATCCTTCATCAGAT
The DNA here is from genome assembly GCA_949677035.1 of Omphalea diandra. NCBI lineage: Eukaryota > Viridiplantae > Streptophyta > Magnoliopsida > Malpighiales > Euphorbiaceae > Omphalea > Omphalea diandra. Next base: position 27,116 of record CATIWR010228218.1, on the reverse strand, counting down.
GTGGATTCCTTAAGAACATCCTTCACCATATATCGATTTAAGAGCTTCCCATCTTCTTTAAGGACATATTTTCACTAGAAGTTGTGGATTCTGGTGAAGGTTGTTGTGGATTCCTTAAGGACATCCTCCATCATCTTCCTTAAGAACATAATTCACTAAAAGTATTGGATTCAGGAGCTCCTCATCTTCCTCAAGAACATCCTTCACCATAAGTTGTGGATTCTGGTGAAGGATATTGTGGATTCCTCAAGAATATTCTTCACCATCTTTCTCAAGAACATCTTTCATCAAAAGTTATGGATTTAGGAATTCACCCTCTAGCCGGCGTTACACTACCACCTACCATCTCAATGTTTTCTATTGAGTCAGACCAATACCCTTCCATTATGTCTAAACCACCAAAAGTTTCACTTTCGGTGCCTCTTACAACTGTTACCTCTCACGTTGAAATTACTCTAGAGGATGTTGGCGCACAAGAAGGTCGTTCGCAAAGCATGAGAATGGAAGAATGTAAAAATGATCATGCATTTCTTGTATGGAACCTGAGCTTTCTGTATGAACTTCTTAATAACTATTTGATATGGATTTGAATTTCTTTTTTAATCATTAGAGTGGACATTCCATGTCTCTTTTGGTTTCTAGAGAAAGAACATTAATGAAATATATTATATCATTTTCTATTCAGTTGTCCACTAATGTTGTCTTCATTTAACGTTACTATAGCTTATTATAAGTCTGATTATTATGTTTGAGTTATTTTCTCCATCCGACACCCATAAATTAAAAATTAAGATAATTTTTAATTAATATCTTATTTTTAAAATGACATCGCTTTCTTTTTTTTTTTTAAAAAAAAAAGATTAGAGTGGTTACCACATTTAAAGTAAATTATTTATGTTTGTGTTTTTTTTCTGGTTTACTTATATCATATCTTTTGTTGCTTCTGCTTGGATTTTTTATGCTTCTGCTCAAATTGTATCGACATAATTCTATTTTAGTTGCTCTGGGTTTAGAATTATGTTGGATTTGCATTGTGAGTGTCTTTATGGTGTTAAACACACTATTTTATCATGTTTGTGCAATTCAGAAAATTTATTTTGAATTATTTATGAAAAAATTTCAAGAAATGATATTAATTTATTATATAAGGATCATTTTCATTTTATTTTTAACAAAAAAAAATGAGTAAACTTATTGTAATTTTAAGTTTTTTATTAACTATTTTTATGAAATGATATTATTAATTTTAATAAATAAAATTTATAAAAAATTATAAGTGACTTATTAGAAATAATATGTTATTTATTTGATATTAATTTAATAATTCTTCATAAAATTAAAAATATTTGAGTATAAGGAAATTATATTTATTTATGTTTTTGAAACAATGAGCCTCAAATTATATGTTCATGATTGTTATCTATATCAAATTTTATCAATTATATATTATTTATTTGTATACTATTTAATATTTATTATTCAATGAATTTTAAATTATATATTACAATATTTATACCGTAAAATTAACTATGTTTGTATATTTTGTATGAATATAATATTAAAATGTTAAATAATATTCCAGTTTGACTAACCATAGACCTGTGACCATTTCCCTTCAATAGTTCAAGCACTGAGCTTAGTTTAAAAATCCTGGGGAAAGATTTACCTTCATCATAGTATTTATGCCTAATTATACCCATTTAACATCATCTCTTCTTCCCACATTACCGCCACAGGGAACATACAATTGACCATCTCAAAAGAGTTCCTGAATGTTTCTTTTCCTTTGATAATATTCATGCCTCTGTTTTCTTGAGGGATCAAAATATATATCACTTGATCACTCTCTCTCTAAAACCATGTACCCACAAGTCAGTTAGTGCTAGTATTGTTGCCTCTTATGTGTACGTGGGCTCAACATTAGTTGATGCTTTTGTTGCTGAATGTGGACATGTCGAGTTGGATGCTGCTTCGATTTGCACTACAACTAGTAAGGGAATAAGGGGTCAGCTGAGGGTCTCATGCGAGCAGTTGAAGCTTCAATTTCCTCATAATCCTACTGCTTGGACCAAGTGGATCAGAATTATGAAATTTCTATCTAATCTGGTGTTTGAGAACATAAAGCTTTTAGTTGGATCTTAATGCTTATTGTTAATTTAGTACAAAGACAGTTGTTTATATTATTATTCGTGGCGTACATGTGGCATGTTATTTGCAAATTTCCAATATTCGAGTATTCTGACAGATTTTTCTCGCCCCTCAGTAATCTCCTCTGTTGTACACCTCTCGTTCTGCTGGTCGCAGTCCAATTTTTCTTCAACACCAGTAGTTTACACCACTTCCATAAGAATTAAGTGAACAACCCAAAAACAGAGGAGATTTGCGTAAACAATGCGTACACTGTTATACAATACATAAACCTGTGCTAAACAATGTGTAGACAGTTATACATCTCATCGTTTTCAGTTACATAATTAAGATTCGAGCATTCATTTAATACACAGAAACCGCATAGCAAAATACCCATCTGAGAGAAGTTTTCTTATTCTCCACGGTCATTTACATATTACAAACCTTTTAGGCTCAATCAAAAAGGGCATCTACCTTAAATGACCATTCTTCCATCAATAGTGAACACCTGTAAAACAGTAATATGTAACTTAGCAATAATGAAAACAAAATGGGAAACTGAACTTCACCGTGCATTGCACGGTGGAATTAACACACTGGGCATAACTACCACAGAAAAGAAACTGTGGCTAGCAAGTGAGATCTAATATGAACAAAGCAATTCAGACGAGATATGCTATAGGACAAGAAGGGTTTTGCTCGGTGATCATTGGACATAATAGCATACCAATGCGACACAGCAGAAAGGCAAGTCATGATGTGATAACTGAAAGTTATGGCATCTCTTGATGAGGTTAGTCTTCAGCTCCTTACAAAAAATTGAAACTTTCCAAACAAAAGGAGGCAAAAATGAAATAGATTCTTATACCTGTCCCGTGATGTAGCTAGTAACAGGGCTAAGAGCTAGAACTTGCACCAATCCTGCAACCACTTCCGGTTGGCCAGACCTTCCGGAATGTGTCGTAAATGTTATATCAAACAAACATCATTTTCCTAGATATTTCATTCAGTAATTTCAGCAACAGAATACCTTAATTACTGGGAAGAATTCATGCAAGTTTTACGTAAAATACTTCTGAAAACAAGTCAAATTTACTTGTCAAGAATAATTAAACTGACCTCCAAAGTTTGTAAAATAATAAGATATTTTGATTTTATAATTTTGTCTCTCACCTAAGGGGATTGTCTCCAAGATTTTCTTCTCAATGTCTTCCCCAAGTTTGGCGGTCATATCAGACGCACTAAATCCAGGGGCAACAGCATTGACTTAAAACAGTATAACTTCATCAGGTGAACTATTAATTACGGCACTTAGTGTTCCCCATAGAATTAATTTTCATGAATTAACACCAGATGCATACGCACTGGAATTTGTTGAACTGCTGAAACCGGAAAAATAAAATAAAAAAAAAAAACTCTTAAAACTCATATTGATATTTGGGCTTGCATGTTCCTTTATAACAGTCTTTGTCAGTCCAATAACTCCTGCCTTTGCAGCACTGTAGTCGGCTTGGCCGACAACCAAACCCACGACTGAAGCTATGTTAATGATCCTTCCCTGTAAAACCCAAACAAAAATGAGGAAATTATATTGTAAATAAAAATTCAAAAGAGACATAGAAGGAAGAAGACATTTCTAATTCAGCTGAGCTTGAGGAGTTTCCTCATTTTACTTTTTTTGTTTAACTTCTGAAAATTATTAGCTTTGAGTAGGTTAAAGTACCATTCAATCTTGAAGAGGGGGTTTCGTGCACTGCTGCTATCCAATAGTATTTAAGAAAAAGAATAAACACAAGGAAAAGAAACACTGATCAGATTTAGCCAGTCTAATTGGTTCAACTAGTAAATTCGTGATCTAATTTCTTAATCAAGTCGGATAGCCTTTAAACTTAATTTTTATTAAACTTGGTGAAAGCTCAATGATACAGTAGATTTTAGACATGATTAAACCGAGTTCTTTTTTTTTTTTTGATTTTTTGATTTTTAACTCTAATTTTTTGTGAAAACTGCAGTGTCGTTTACGTTATTACACTATAATAACATAATTAATAATTCACAGTTGAATTAAATAAAAGTTATTATTCACTGTTGGATTAAATTGTATTAGATACTATTGCATTAGATGAAAATTATTATTCACCATTAGATCAGACCACATTATTTAACAACATCATTAAATAAGTTACTGTAGAATTCACCCTAGTTTTTATATTAAAATTAAATCTTTACATAATCATTCATAAAATATATTATAGTAGCTTTTATTTTCTTTTTTATAAAAATAAAAAGAAAGTGAACTTATTGTGATTTTGAGTTTCATTAATTATTTTTATGACATGATATTAATAATTTTAAAGCATAATAAATTTTTCTAAAAAATTATAAGTGATTTACTAAAAAAATAATATGTTGATATTTATTTTATGTTAATTTAATAATTTTAATTTAATAATTCTTCATCAAATTAGAAATATTATTTAACAACATCATTAAATAAGTTACTGTAGAATTCACCCTAGTTTTTATATTAAAATCAAATCTTTACAAAATCATTCATAAAATATATTATAGTAGCTTTTATTTTCTTTTTCATAAAAATAAAAAGAAAGTGAACTTATTGTGATTTTGAGTTTCATTAATTATTTTTATAACAGGATATTAATAATTTTAAAGCATAATAAATTTTTCTAAAAAATTATAAGTGATTTACTAAAAAAAATAATATGTTGATATTTATTTTATTTTAATTTAATAATTCTTCATCAAATTAGAAAATTTGAGTATAAGAAAATTGTATTTATTGATTTACCTTTTTGAAATAATTAGCATCTAAATGCATGCTCATGATTGTTATCTATGTCAAATTTGAACAATTATATGTTATTTATTTATATTCTATTTAATATTTATTATTTAATGAATTTTACAATATTTATATAGTAAAATTAACTAAAATTTTACATTTTATATAATATATAACATTAAAATATTAATTAAATATTATAATAATTTATTCAATGTATACATTTAACTAATAGTATAATAATATCTATATGTAATAAAAGTAATGTATTTATACTTTAAAAAAAAATCTTGACAGTTTTAAATAATTATTTGTTATATTTTATATTATTTGATGAATCTATAAATAATTTATATGCACGTGCAAACATAACCTTATGATTAAAGTGTATTTTATGAGAAGTAGAGATTTTGGATTCGATTTATTTTATTCACTTTTGTGATAAGAGTTATTGAAAGGAAAAAGTTAATTCAAGGAGAAATATTATATGGATCTTTCTGTGTCGGACCCAACCGCAGACACTCATATCTGCCTTATCAAAACACTCCAAAATCCAAAGTTGCGTCAGTTAGGTCACGCATACTATAAAATAAAAGCATTAAGATTGCTCAAAATCATAATATAATTATTTCTCGTTCTCGGCCAAGATGAAAGATCAATCCGTCTCTCAACAAAATAAAAAAGAGATGAAAAAGATCAACCCCAACCCCTCCTTTCTGAAGCCAAAAATCGTCCTGGCGTTTGCACGCTATTTATCTGCCTCTTCGGATCTATCCTTTTGTGAGTCTTTTGACGTACGGTATAACCCTACTTTTTCCTTTTCCAGAAGATCCTGTAGGAGCCCAAGTTGATGCAGTCACATTATACCATTTAACATCATCTCTTCTTCCTACATTACCGCCACATGGAACATGCACTTGACCATCTCAAATCGAGTCCCTGAACGTTTCCTATTCGTGCCCCTGTTTTCTTCAAGGATCAAAGTATATCCTCCACATCACTTGATCACTTCTCTCTCAAACCATATACCCACAAGTCAGTGCTCGCATGGTTGCCTCTTATGTGTACATGGGCCCAACATTAGTTGATGCCCTTGTTGCTGAATGTGGACATGGAGCTCCCAATTTTACCTTCAAGTTGTATGCTGCTTCGACTTGCACTACGACTAGTAAGGGAATAACCAATACCATAAGGGGTCAGCTGATGGTCTCATGCGAGCAGTTGAAGCTTCAATTTCCTTATAATCCTGCTGTAGGAGTTTTGTTGCCTGGACCCAGTGGATCAGAACTATGCATCGTCTGTGTCTAATAATGTGTTTCAGCATAGACAAGCTTTTTAGTTGGATGTTGATGTTTATGATTAATTTAGTTCATAGACAATTGTTTATATTATTATTTGATCGCAGTCCAATTTTCTTCAACACCATTAGTTTACACCGAACACCACTTTCTTAAGAATTAAGTGAATAACTGCAAAAACAGGGGAGATTTTATCAAAACTTACATAAACAATGCAAACACTTATACAATAAGTAAACATGTGCTAAACAATGCACACTTCCATGAGATGTAAACTGTTATACATCTCATCGTTTTCAGTAACATAATTAACTGAGATTCTATCAAAACTTGTTCGAGCATTCATTTATTACACAGGTAGGGTGAAGTCAGAAACCGCCTAGCAAAAGCTAGTCATACCCATCTCAAAGAAGTTCTCCTATTCTGAACGCTGCATCATATAGACTTTTTTGGCTCAACCAAAAAGGGCACCTACCTTACATAACCATTCCTCCATCGATAGTGAACACCTGCAAAGCAGTAATATGTAACTCAGCAACAATGAAAACAAAATGGGAAACTGAACTTCACCATGCATTGCATGGTGGAATTAATACACTGGGCATAACTGCCACAGAAAAGAAACTGTGGCTAGCAAGTGAGATCTAACATGCACAAAGAAATTCAGATGAGATATGCCATAGGAAAAGGGTTTTGATTAAAATAATAACCAATTCCATGAAGTGCAGAGATCATTGGACATAATAGCAAGCCAATGCGACACCACAGAAAGGCAAGTCATGATGAGACAAACTGAAAGTTAAGGCATCTCTTGATGAAGAGGTTAGTCTTCAGCTCCTTATAAAAAAGAATTAAAACAAGTGCTACAATACTGCCGGTTGAAACTTTCCAAACAAAAGGAAGCAAAAATGAAATAGTTTCTTAAACCTGTCCTGTGATGTAGCTTGCAGCAGGGCTAAGAGCCAGAAATTGCACCAATCCTGCAACCTCTTCCGGTTGGCCATACCTTCCTGAATGCGTAGTAAATGTTATATCAAAAAAATATCATTTTCCAAAATATTTCATTCAGTTATTTCAGCAACAGAATCTTAATTACTAGGAAGAATTCATGCGAGTTTTGCATAAATACTTCAGCAAACAAGTCAAAATTTACGTGTCAAGAATAATTAAACTGACATTCAAAGTTTGTAAAAAAAATAAGATATTTTGATTTCATAATTTTGTCTCTCACCTAAGGGGATTGTATCCAAGATTTTCTTCTCAATGTCCTCCCCAAGTTTGGCGGTCATATCAGATGCAATAAATCCAGGGGCAACAGCATTGACCTAAAATAATATAACTTCATCAGAACTAATTTTCATGAATTACCACCAGATGCATACATACTGGAATTCGATGAACTACTGAAACGGGGAAAAAAAAAAAACTCTTAAAACTCACATTAATATTCCTGCTTGCATATTCCTTTGCAACAGACTTAGTCAGTCCAATAACTCCTGCCTTTGCAGCACTGTAGTTGGCTTGCCCAACATTTCCAACCAAACCCACAACTGAAGCTATGTTAATGATCCTTCCCTGTAAAACCCAAACAACAATGAGGAAATTATAATGCAAATAAAAATCAAAATAGACAAAGAAGGAAGAAGACATTTCTAATCAGCTAAGCATGAGGAGTTTCATCATTTTACTTTTGTTCTTTAACTTCTGAAAATTATTAGCTTTGAGTAGGTTCATGTACCATTCAATCTTGAAGAGGGGGGTTTCATGCACAATTGAAAGCATCCAATAAAACCGAAGAGATATGTGAATTCAAAACTATCACTGTTGTTATCCAATACTATTTAAGGAAAAGAATAAACACAAACAAATGTAGCATGAGAATTGGAAAAAATATATATAAACACCAAAAAAGAAAGGCTAAATACTGCATCAATTTCTGGTTTTTTATTGAACACATAAATCCAAGCCTAAGAGGCCAGAAACAAGGAAGAAAAACTAGCTTAAGATAGAAATATGATCATACCTTCTTCTTTTTCATCATGATTTTGGCTGCTGCCTGCATAGAGTAAACTTCTCAGTTTGAATAAGAGAAACCCTGAATTTAATGGAGCAAATTAGCTGGAACTTAACACAAATACCTGTGTGCAAAGGAATACACCAGTCAGATTCAGGTCAATAACCTCCTGCCACTGAGATTTCTTCATTCTCATCAGCAATGTATCTCGTGTGATTCCTGAAAGCATGTTAAATGAATAAGGGTATGAAAAAAGAAAACAATGAGTGATGTGATGAGAAAGAGAGTTGCTTACCTGCATTATTTACAAGTATATCAACTGTTCCCCATTCATCAACAGCCTGTAGATGTATTGATAAATCATGAAACATGCTATAACTACTAAAAGTCATTAGATTAAAGCAATAGAATGAATATTAGCTTACAGTTTTTATCATCGATTCAACATCAGCTTCTTTAGCAACATCACCCCCAAATGTAAGAGCCTGACCACCATATGCCTCAATCTGCAAGATATACTCACTTAAATTCAGTCACCATTTTAACGAAGCAGTGTGGATTAGCTACATTGCCATTGCGAATGAACACTATACCAGAATTGGGAACAACAAATACAGGAAGCGGAATGACATTTGTTTGGTGGCAAGTAGAACAAACAATGTGAATAGAAGTTAATTAATCATGGTCCATGCCAATTTCATCTGAAGCTTAAATCCTTTTTTCACTTTCACTTATTCTTTAATTTCCAGATAGTCCATGTCACTGGCCAAGCAAAGAAAGATGGGCCATGTGGTGAACCAACACAATAAGAAATCAATGATAAAAAATTTACTAATCGAACCTGAGCTCCTATATCATATGCTACATAAAATAAAACCCTTCTTTCTTTTAAACAGTTAATCATCAGTTACTATTTCTCATTGGATCAATAAAGCAGCAATCAAGAAGCCAATGCAATAGTACCAAAGATTTAATAGAAAAGAACTATTATTATCATTATGATTCACCTCTTTGCAAACTTCCTCAGCCTCCTTTGATGACCTGGCATAATTTACTAACACCTGTAACATATCACAACACAACCCCAACAACAACAACAATAATAATAATAATAAATCTCAACATCGATGTAATGAAATAATAATAATAATAATGGCAGAGTAGAGTGGTAAATAATAACTTTAACTAACCTTACAACCTGATTTCCCTAACGACAACGCAATTGCTTTACCGATACCTCTAGAAGCTCCAGTGACGACGACCACGGGCGATTCTAGATTCTGTCCTGCCTCTGCCGCCGCGCTTGCTTGCTCAGCAGTAGCCACCTGTGCTCTTACATCTGTACAATTAATTAATTAATTAATTAATTAAACAAATAAATTTCTGATTAAATTTGTCGAATTAGTTGTAAAAGAAGGAAAAATTAATACTGGAAGAGGTAAAGGACGTCCACGATCTGGAATGGAGGCTAATGCCGCCGACATTGGTGCTAATCGGAGACCACTGGCAGAAGTGGCCGACTCTTCTGCCACCAGAGATTCCCAAATTGGCGGATTTGAAAGTGGAGACACTGGATCCGGCGATGGAGGCAGCCATGGCGAGAGGAATGAGGCGGCGAAGAAGAATCGTGGAGCAGAGAGGAGTAGTAATTGTAGAAGCCAGAGGAGCGAAAATAGCGCTTATATGAAGGAAAGAAGAAATGAGCGTGTTTTTGCTTTGGAGAGTGGGAACATTGGCGATAGAAACAAAGTGGGCGCGACTCTGTTTGATCTGTTAATAATGGGACCTGTTTATAGAGCTTATTTACCATGCACCCAATACGACTGAAGTTGCAATTGCAAATAAATTGAGAGAATTGATCAACAGTTGAAAATTAGATCAGGAATTACATTCAATTTGAATTTGAGCTACCAAATAATTTATTTAAGTTTAAAACATTAAAATATTTGACCCAAAAAATATAAATGTAATCAATTTTAATATTTTTATTATTTTAAATAATTATATTAAGTGAAATAATTTTAAATTTTAAATTTAACAGAATTTATTTTCAGTCTGTATTTAAAATTATAAAAAGTTTATATAAATAATTAAATCAAAATGAAATTTGAGAATTTTATTAAATTAAGCTCAAATTTTAAAAAATGAACTCCGTTCAGTTTAAATCAAATTTTAAATTTCACGTCAAATTCAAAATTAGAAAATGAAAATTAGTAGTTGCATGGCAAATCGGTAGTATTCGGTGTTTCGTAAGGGACATTTTGGGATTTCTAAGGATTAATGCAGGCCAAAGTAGTTAGGTTAGTCCGCCCAACTAATTCCGACCCACTTCGCACTAAACGACCGCGTCGTTTAGAAATTAAATTGATAACAACGAAACGCTGTTATTCTCGGTGCTATTTATTTATTCTTTTACTCTGCTTTTTCATTATCTCATTTATTATGGTTCAAAAAAAAAAAAGAAGTTGCTCGTGTAGGATACTTTATGATAATCAGCAAAACTAAATTAGAGTAAGTAAGCTCGAGATTCTCATAAGTTAAATATTTAGGAAAATAATAGAATAAATGGGGCGGAGAGATTTATAAGATTTTTCTTGAAATATATAATTAATTGTTTAGTTTGTATATAAAAAATTAACTTACACTATCATCATATCTTAATATAATTATATTTTCATTTAATTAATTTATACAAAAATACATATTTTATACGCTAATATATATATATATATATAAGTTTATTTGTGTAGGTATCATTTTATAGTTTTATATAGTAATAGAAAAGCAAGTTTTACATCTCTCAAAATAGAAAAAATATTTTTCATATAGCTAGAAAAATAAAGGTGGAATATACAAGTTTAACAATTAAATTTTTTCCAAAAAATATAACATAATGTACCAACTAAATCTAATATTCATCACTTGTTTTATTAAAATTCAACCAAACACATCCTAAGAGATATAGTTACGACATCATAAATGTTATTATATTATAATTAGTATAATTTTAAAATATTTAAATAATAATTTTATGAATATATATAATTATTATTTATCACTTTACATAATTTTATTTTAATAAAATTATTTAAAATAATTATAAAAATTATCATAAATAATTATAATAAATTGCACATATAATTTAAAATTCTATATAACCTCATATTAAAATATACATCATCATATAAATTCAAACTAATTTTAATTTATTGAGTTAGCATACTTAAAATAATTTGGTGTTGGAGTTAACATATCTAGAAATGTGGTGCATTGGAGTGGGAATGTAATGTTGTTATTCAAACATACTTGTAAGGGAAAGGCAATAGGAGTACTGATTTAGTGGCCAATACTGGTTTTTTAGCCTTGCTTTTGGTTGCCATGTTTTGCACTCTCCCCACCCCCAGCTTGGGAATTGACTAGTGCTTCTTAGGGCTTTGCCCTCCATCGAATGTATAAAATAATAATAATAATGAAATCCCTATTCTCTTGCATGCTCCCAAAAATATAACAGCATGTACGAGAGTAAATTAACGAAAGTTAAAAGATGAAATGGAAATGGATGTAAATATTTAATTTTGGGAGTACAATTTTAATGGGATAAAAAGATTAATGGAGATTAATTTGATACATCATTTAATTTTCTAAACTCATTTTTCTTTAATGGAAATAGTGTTAAAAATAAAATATATTACAAGACAAACATAACCTTGATAATACCTAATGCAATATTTTGTATTTTAGATATAATTGTCAATTTGATGTTTTTTTTAACTAACTCTTCTCGTATTTTAAAACTTACAAATAATGTTAATGTTATTGTTTTTCTTTTACTCCATAAGTAATTAACATTTTATTATTTTATCCTTATTAACCTCTTTTTCATCACCTCCAAAACTCTCATGCAAACGTATTATATCACATAAATCTAATAATCAAAGTCACCTTCCAGTTCTTAGCATATTACAAAACTGTGTTGCTTCAACATCCCATAAACAGGAGTCACATAAAAAATTATCATCTTCAAAATCTTCACCAGAATCCCATCCTGATCTCCTATTAGTATTATTCACACCACTATAAGAGCACAATGCCTTTGTATTGCATGTGCCATTTTTTCTTCTCCTCCTGTGTTGCTCATCATCAGCTGCAGGTCCAACTCCAAGTACATAATTATTCACCCACATCATCCTAGCAATACTTTTCAGCTTCTTTCTACATTTATTAATAACTGAACTCAATCTTGATCGTTTCAAGTCAGAAAGTAGCATTACACGCTCTTTTCTAAGTTCACCACCATAGCACACAAGTATTACACCATACACATATTTAGCCAAAACATGTCCCTTATTAGCTGCTTTTTTCAAGTATTCAAGTCCAGAGTCGGGTTCCAAGGAGCTAAAATAATCGATCATGCCTTGACTAAACAAAGATTCTGGGTTTGCACTATTCTTGCACTTGTCCAAGAAGGCGGCGGCGCCATGGCTGATCCTCCACGGGATGACAGGAAAGGAATGGATGGTGACATGCTGGTAGGCGTATTCTTCGGATGCTGCTTCAAGAAAGTCCTTGCAACTTGTTTTGGCATTGAAGATGTCAGTGAATGATTGGGAGGCTACTCGAGCAAGAATTTTTGTTATTAATTCTGTAGAAGAATATGCACTGGATATTTCTGTAGCAGAATCTTATATATACCATGAAAATTTTAATTTCTTTGTGAACCAATCAAGAAAATGAAACTCATTCCAACAACTGGATTTCATTCTTATTCCAAGAGCGAACCAGACATGGTCAATCCGTTTCACCGAAGAAAGAAAGGAAGAAAAATTGATTGAAAATATGGAGTCCATTAATTCATAACAAAGCGAAGGAGATCTTGAAATGGTAGTCATTTCTCTTTTAAATCTACCAATTAATGCAAAGAATTTTTGGACGATGAATCAAACAACGAGAGAGAAAATAGTTCTCAGACAGTGCTACAGATTTGGAACATATTTTTGTAACATCAAGGGATAAATTCAGTTTGATCATAAAAGTTTATTGAGGATGAATAGCTTACGAGATATGGCCCTTCCGTTGATTCACATGGAACAATAGCTTGACAAGCAATGTATTTAAAGCAGAAAATTATGCAAAATATTACTTTTCTTACATATAAATACTTCAAATTTACCTATAAATACCAAAGTATAAGTTTTAGATTTTGTTAGAGAAAAATAGTACTTTTTTACTGTTACAAGATTACATATAACTTGCCACTTAAAGCTTAGACTAAGATACCAGTTTTATACAACATAATCGAATTCCAATCAGTCTGGGAAGGGAAGTGATTATATTTTGACAGTAGGTCCACCCAGAATTGCCCAAAGGACTACATTTGAGCACAAACTGTGATAGCCTAGAGAGAAACTGGCCATAGAATGCTCAGACTGAATAATAACCCCCCCAAAAGAGAGATGCTAATTTGCTTCGTAATGGACGTATAAAATCATGAAATTTCAATTAGCTGACAGCAACCAAAAAGAACACTCGAATTAGAACACCAATCTAAAGTCTAAACCCTCCAGTTCTTAGCAAATCACAAAATTTTTCTGCTTCAAGATTCCATTAACAGAAGTCGCATAAAGTGTCATTTTCAAAACCTTCACCTTAACTCCATCCTAATTTCCTACTAGTTATAGTAAAAGCGGACAATGCCTTTAGTATTACAAGTGCATATTTTTCTTCGATCACCGTCACCAGTCGGTCCAACGCCAGCTAAATAATTATTGATCCACATGACCCTACCAATGCTTTCAACTTTATTTTTAAAATTATTAGTTACCAAGCTTGACTCTGATTGTTTCAAATCAAAAAGTAGTTTTATACCCTCTGTTCTCATTTCACCACCATAGCACACAAGACTATGAAACATGACATTATACACAGTAGCACTGACGGCACGACTAAAACAGCATCGGTTAACTGAGCTGCTCATGGAACAATTGCAGCTTAGGCACGACTTCCTGCTGGTCTTTTAGAATTATTCTTGGGCCGAATCTTCACAAATGCTTTTTGTAAATCCTGAACAGGGGGCAAAACAAAGTATATGAGAATTCTGCACCTATCATGTAATATTTAACACAACAGAACATGAAACAGTGCAAACCATCCCCAGGTGTGCCCAAAGAAAAATATAATAAGAGGAGGTATGCATGCATGCTAGTTAATAATTTGTCTGACACAAAATATAGCAACCAGAATTTAGACGTGTGTTCAAAAACTTTTCGACACATGCTAGAAAGTTATCTTAAACAATGATTTACGTTGAAATCTAATAAAGGCACCACCTACCAACTGCATCATAGGCATATCCCCATTTCAGAACATGACAATCACAACATACATAGAACATTCTGTACTTCCTATATCGGAACAATGAGAAATACTCTCTCCCTCTCCCCTAACCAAAAAGCCATTGACAGGTGTAATAAGTTCAATATTCCAAAAATTCCACACATCTTTCAACCAACAGAGACACTTTTTAGCAAGTCTTGCTGCTCTTGCTTTAAGTTTGAAACTTAATTGTCCAAAATGATCTTGAATTTGAGTTCAAATAAAATGCCTGACTGCAAATATTGGAGTTCTACTATTGCATAAGGATTACTGCCTTGGCACACTATGGATTCAAGCAAACCACCATTGCAAATAACCATCACGGCATAAATAAAAATTATTCCCTTGGTGTACAGATGTAGAATGGTAACAAAAGAAAAATGATGCAAGAATGGAAAAGGACATGAATATTTTAAAGCGTAAGTTATCATTTGAGGCTGTTAAAGATAAAGCCATACAGCTAAAACTGGCGAGAGGCATACCGATATTCCACACACACACACACACACAAGCAATTGAATGATAAAAATTATGGATGTTTCATTCATTTGATAATTTGCATTTGCATGCCGAAATTGGAATTAGAAACTTGACATTTGGAAAATAAATGATATAATGCAAAGAAGTCAGATATGTAAATAGACTCCGTTATTAATTTGTTATGTTCCTTCAGGTGAAAAAGAGAATATAAAATTGTCAATTATAAAGAGAGGTCTGTTTTTTTTTTTTCTCTGGGTACACGTTTAGCTTAATTTGCCAACATACACCTCCTTCTCCACAATGGGAAAGAAAAAACAAGTGATCCTCAATACTCTCACCTGTGAATGCTTTTGATGGGTTAGATCAAGTTGATCCAGAAAATCTTGCGCCGATGAGCTCTATTGTTGATGGAAAATCAGAGGTAGTGACCGAAAATCAAGAGGATCTGAGTTGGAACCAAGGGAGGGTTTCTGAACCTGCGCTTGAGGTTTTGGATTCGGGGGTTATGGAAATACCTAGTGTTGCAGAGGTTGAAGAAGCGATGAACAAGGTCGGGAATGTGAGCAATCAAGATACGGCAGTTACCAAAACTTTGTGGAGACCTTTGTTTGTGAACAATCGGGATATGTATGCTGGTTGTGATTTGATGTATGTTGCTCCAACTGTATCCAATGGCAAGAAACTGGTGAAGTTTTGGTCAAAGGATGTGGAAGAAGAAATTAATAGATGGAGATTTGCCCTCATTGGTAGTGTTTTTGGTCTTGAACCAAGATACTCACAGCTTGAGGTGTTTATTCTAAACAGATGGAAGAAATTGGGGCTTGTCTCTATCCATATAATACACACGAATGTTTTCTCGTTCAATTTTGATTAGAAGGAGAGTAAATTGGTAGCACTGAGTGATGGTCCTTTAACTTTTCATCATCGGCCGCTACTGGTATGAGAGTGGAGACCGAAGATCAATATTAATGTCCAGGGTTTTACCCAGGCGCCAGTTTGGATCAAATTTCCAAATCTTCCATGGGAGTTCTGGTCTGCTGAGATGCTAAGTAGAATTGCTAGCATTCTTGGTAAGCCACTTTTTATGGATCAATGTACCTTCCAAAGATGGAGGTTAGGTTTTGATAGGCTGCTTGTGGAGATGAATATTGCAGGTGACTTTCCTGAAGTTATTCTGCTAGAAGATGAGCACGCGTATCAGATTGAGCAAGCTGTTGAATATGAATGGAGACCTGATTTGATCAATAAAGAGACTGAAACAGAAAACTAGAGTTAACAAAGAATGGAGAGTGAAAGTCAGTGATGTACAGGAAGAGATTGTGAAGGAGACAAATAAGAAGGAGAACTTTATTTCAGATGCTGGAATGCAAGCTGATAATGGGGTAACGCAGAATGTTGAACCTGAGAGGGATAAAGGCATACCGAACAATCAAGATAAACAACATGGAGTAGTTAGTTGGGAAAAAGTTTGCAAACCTAAGCAGGAAGGTGGGCTGGGATTGAAATCAATGGTTGAGTGGAATGTGGCTGTTGTCACTAGGCACATTTGGGCGCTGCTGACTAATAAGGAGTCTAATTGGGCAATTTGGGTGAGTAGAAACAAGTTAAAGCTTCTTATTTTTTCGGGAATAACCAAACCCCATGATGCCAGCTGGGTATGAGCTAATTTGTTGAAGAACAGGCAAGAGGTTAAAGATTGTTTTCAATATGTGCTGGGTTGTGGTGACAAGTTTTGCTTTTGGGGAGATCCTTGATTAGAAGGAAAAACGGTTAATGAGAGATTCCCAAATGTTAATATTTAAGAATCTGAGATTTCTAAAAAAACCAAAGTTCATTAGCTAAGGAAAGAGGAGGGTTGGAATATTCCTGATCCTATTGACACTGTAGGTTGGTATGGGATTATCTGAGAAAGAATATAATTGTCAATCCTGTAGTACCAGATATGATTCAGTAGAAGCCATCCAACAATGAAGTTTACAATATTAATAGTGATTGGCATCATGTCAGAAAGAAAGCAGAGAAAGTCAATTGGCACAGGTTTATTATTGGGACCTAGCCATATTCCTAGACATGCTTGTCTGTGTTGGTTAGCTATTAATAAAAAGCTTACCAAAAAAATAAGATTGCAACAATGGGGTAAAGTTGAAAATAACTTTTGTGTTATGTGGAAATTGCCCTGAATCTATTGGTCATCTTTTCTTTAATTGCCCTATATCTAAAGATGTGTGGAGTAAGGTGCTGAATGGGCACTGCAATGGAAGAAGCCCGATTAGATGGTCTAGAAAAGTGTCTTGGTTCTGCAGACATACTAAAGGAAAAAGTCTTTTGAGCAGAGAGAAGAGTGGTATTTGCAGCTAGTGTGTACCATATTTGGTGTCATGAGAATAGAGTAATCTTTCAGAAACAACAAGTGTCTAGTGATTGGGTGTTTATGGCTGTAAAAGAAAGTGTTTTGTTACGATTTGCAGGGGAAGGTATTAATATTCCTGAAAGTTGGTAGTAGGTGGTGGGTTGGTGTATGTAATTTTTTTCTGTTTGTTGTTGTTTAAAGGATTGAATGTCCCTGAGTTGTACATGGCGAAGTAAATAATATTTCTCTTTTGGTTGATTGACCAAAAAAAAGAAAAAGAATATAGCCATGAGATAAGAGTGCTTCATGTGTGTGCATATGTCTAAAGCAGCAGATTAAACAAAATTTAGTAGGGTTTTAGGGAGAGTAATAGCTTTAAAATTATCATTTACCTGAACTGGTTCTTTTCGAGGTGTGTTAGAGGTCCAGAGACTTTCCAAATTGTAATAAGCTCTGGCCTTCTCATCAAGAGCATGAACTATCACCTTCCCTAAGTAAAATAAAGAAACCAGAAGTATGAATTAAAGTAACAAGAAGGCAACCTTAGCAAGATTAGAATTTGTGAGGAAAAAAGAATAAAGCAAATCAAATTAAATTCATCAAATTTTAAGATTTTTCAGAATATTTCAAGTCAAAATTGAAATTCCTTGTACATTTTGTTTGGAATAAATCAATATGGAATTCATTTGATTTACAAATGAATTTAATTAAAAAGAAAACATTTCTACACAAATTTCATGTTTGGATTAAATGTATAAATATTTTAAAATTTATACTCTAAATTTTTGGCCCAAGTAGCTTGCACCCCTCAATAGCTTAAAGCTCATCAGCAAATTCTATCAATTCTAATATAATTTAACTCAACCATAAGTCCATAATCAATTCTAATCCCACAGAATTAAGGATTCAGAATTCAGAATTGCAAACAAATTCTTTAGCATACCAAACGTATGAATTTTTTAAGATTACAATCAGCCCAATATATAAATCCAACTATCATAAATAACAACAAAAAAATAAAGTTTGTTAAGAGCATGCAAAAATCTCCTTTTAATTGTTCGAAATGAATCGAACTATAAGCAGATCGATTCATCGAAATTTTAGTGAAAACAGATCAGAGTGCAGAATAAACAAAAAACAAACCAGAGTCGATAACAATCCACTTTCCTCCCTCTTGCCCTTGCACACTCGGCAGCATCATCCGCTGTGCTCCTTTCTGCTTCTGCTTAGCCTATTCTCATATGACAAGTGAAAAAAAAAATTAAATTAGTTCCACCACAAGCAAACACAAAGTTAGGGTCTCAATTTCAAAATATGAGAAGTAAGCAAACCTGCCTTGTAAATGAGTGCTTGAGCGATGTTCTTGACGTGCCACGTAGACCTACCAGTAGCAATCACCATATGGTCCGCCCAGTCGCAGTGGTCTCCGACTGGTATGATTTTCACGTCATCGGCTCTTACGTCAGTCAGAACCTTCTCCACCTCACTTAGGTCCAGTAAGCCTCTGGTGTTGTCGTTGCTTGAAGATGAAAAGAGCAGATTTGTCCATGACTGGTGGAGGAGATGAGGCGGTGGTGAGGAGAAATGCAAATATCGAAAACGATGTCGTACCACTGCCAACATTGGATTTCGATTTTGATCGAAGCACTCCAAAGTCGAAGCTGTTGAGCACAGAGGAAGCTGGCGTGTACCAAGTGCAGTCACGCTTTTGCTTAAACAGTGAAGTTCTGAAAAAATCAAATTAAAATTTTATCCACAAGAAAATTTTAGAAGATGTTTAATTAGATCCGTTTAGATGACAAATTTGGAGTTGAAATTCAGAATTTTAATTACAATTCTAATTTTAATAGAATTAGAATTGAGTTGGAATTACAATTTTAGTCTTTGAATTATGAAGTGGCAGAATTAGAATTCAGCTGAAAATACCATTCTAATTCAATTCTAGTCGTTGAATGGTAAAATTATAGAATTGAAATTATGATTATAATTATAATTACAACTACAATTAAAACTAAAATTAAAATATTAATATTTAAAATTATAAAACATAGACTTGTAAAAAATTTTAATTTTAATTTTAATTTAATTTAATTTTAGACATAAAATAATAGAATATAATATAAAAAATAATTTTAGACATAAAAATAATAGAATATATTACATAAAAATAATGATTGGAAAAAAGCCATACAAATTTTTCCTCTGAGAGAAATTACTTTGAAAAACTTCATTACCCACAAAGCATTATGCTATGAAATTATGCTAATATGGTACAAACAAAAGTTTGCTTTTTGTGAAAAAAATGTCACCAGTTTAATCATGGAACATCTGTGCCCACATGAATATACTGATACCTAGCTCTTCACATAAGTATACGACATAACTAAAGATTCAAATTTATCTTCATAAAGATAACATAATACTATAGGTAAAACTCCTTCAGATCGCATTGATTAAAGCCAACTGAATTCTCCACACTCCAACTTATCTTACGTAGGCTACAGCTAAACAAGATGCAGCACAGCAGCCACAGAAAAACACAATTAACTGACACCGTTTCTGTTGCCCTGCTGTAAAGAGCTTCTTGAGAATAGCTAGCCAAGTAACAAAGTGCTATGCATGAAAGGACTAAACCGAATGAATTAACTCAATAGTCTTGAACTCAGCTATAATACAACAAAATTCTTAATCTCTTTTTAAATGTTCACAATTAATTGCAAGTTTTTAACGGGGACAAAGAAAGACATACTACTGCAACAGTAGAAACCCCTAAAAAGCAAACAAACAGAGCTTCCAAAGAAACGGAAATGGGGAAGAACTGAATGAAGATGGATAATTAAATATCTGCCACCTCATCAAGAGTCACGGAATCACTTCAAAAAGCCCGTTACATTCCCAAAACAAAATATGATGAAGTTTCAGAAGGTTCAATTGGTTGCAAAAAACAGTAAAGATCCAAAATCAGTTTGAATAGTAATATATCAAAACCTAAAAATTGATTAGAAAAAAAAAAAAGAATAAGCATCAATTACAGTACAATGAAAATAAAATCAATCAAAATGAAAAATTGAAAACAACCCAGGTGCAAAAACACAGGAAACATAACAAAGAATATAGACATAGAGAGAAGCATACCAGACAATGTTGAGAAGGGATGACGGAGGAGGGCAGTCACAGATGCAAGGACGACAAGAAATTGTAGGAGAGAGACCGATAATTTTCTTAAATCTTCAATAAAGAGCAAGGCCACACACAGCCAAAGCTGATCCCACTACCACCAATCTCCTTCTCACTGTCTCTAAGAAACTACACCACACAAAAAATCCACGAAGAGACTCTCTCCGTCTGAAATAATTGTCCAATACTCTTTTTAGAATGACCTAAAATGCATACTATTTTTGTTAAATTAAAAATATTTATAATTAATCTTCCTATACTATTCTCATTAATTACTAAATTATAAATATGAATTTATTTTTTATTAAATTTAATTACTAAATTAAAAATATAAATTTATTTTCTCATTAAATATAATTAAGGATATAAATAAAAGAAGTACTATAAATTGTGAATTAATAAAGCATTAAATACTTTTTTAAAAATATTGTATCTTTTGGAGACATACATAGTACAATAATTTTTCTTATTTTCTAACTTAATTATATTTTTCATTGTTAATTAAATTTTGAATTTTGGTTGGAACTTAAAACATTATAGTCATGAAAATAACTTTATAATTTAATCAAATTTTTACTTGTTAAATACAAAAGTCTTAACTCATGAAAAATTTTACTAGCTAAATACAAATATGCGTTAAACTCAAATTTTATTAGCATAATTTCTATTTTTTAAAAAAGGAAATGAAATTTTAAAGCATAATATTTTATTATTATCACAAAATACCTTACCAATGTGTAAGAAAATGATTTCAAATAGTGAAAAATATAGACTAACTTGTTACGATTATAAATCAATCAATGAGAGCAACCTATATGCAACTAATACTATAATTGACTAGTTGACTCGTCATTGTTCTAAATCACCATCAACTTAATAGTCACCAACTATTGGCAAGTAAATAGTACCATCATTAGTTATTGATGATCATCCTAAACTTCCAATAATGATGATCATTTAGTGGTTCCCAACAGAAATAAGCCACCTTCACCTAATAAGGTTTGAGATGAAAATCAAGCTATTAGTAATACTATCAAATTGAACCATATTGAGAAGCCAATACAGATTTCAGCCAGATTGATGTCACTAGATTTTTATTTAAACTATAATTTAAGATTAATAAATAACTCTATGATCCTACTAAAAATAACACTTTTAAGAAAAATTAAATAGTAAATATTAATTGAGTCTAAGTATTTTGAATAATCTTCAAATGGAATTTGAGTAAAAAATTAAATAAAATTTGTCTTATAATGGAATATGTTTTGAAATTGAGTACAAGCCATATAAACTATGACAA
Source organism: Omphalea diandra (assembly GCA_949677035.1). NCBI lineage: Eukaryota > Viridiplantae > Streptophyta > Magnoliopsida > Malpighiales > Euphorbiaceae > Omphalea > Omphalea diandra. The sequence goes on along the minus strand of CATIWR010228218.1, from coordinate 5,192 downwards.
ATTAATGTAAAAATAATTATAAACTCATTTAATATATAATCTTCGTAATAATGAAATTTGCTAGAAGGTTAGCTAGAAGGAATAGCGATCACAATTGAAGAATCTTTTAGAAATTGGTTCATAGTGTTCTTGTACAATACTTCCTAGATTTACATAAGGTCCTATCATAATTGCCTCATTAACATTATTCATAATGTCAATATTTTAACCATGTTAGATGGTCTTTCTTTGGGTTCCTTCATTGAATCAGTTGTGAAAATTACGTGTATGAATTATATAAATTATATAGATTAATATATATTTTACAAAATTATTATGATTTTGTAAAGGAGTATGTCATATTTTTAACTTATGTGTATATTTATATATATTAATTTAAAAAATCATATATGTGAATTGTGTAAAATGTAGTGTCTCTCATTCACAATAATCGATAAATGAACTGATGCACATCAGTTGTGGATATATGTGAAATGTGCGAGATGTAGTGTTTTTCATTCACAATAACTAGAGAGTAAAACAGTATTTCGTAGTTCCACATAGGTTATGAAAAGTGTATGTATAGCTTATATAAATTAACACGTCTTTCAAAAAAATTGTTATGATTTTGTAAAGAAATGTGTTACATGTCTAACCCGTATGTATATTTATGTATATTAATAATAAAAAAAACATCTCATACATTGATGTTAAGATTTTCCATTACAATTCTTTATGATCAAATGGCCATTAATGTTGAAACTAACCCTTTAAAATGGCCATTAATGTTGAAACTAACTCTTTGTTTGGGAAGAGAAGAAAGTGAAGGAGGTAAAAACTGAGTGATAGAAAATGAAAAGAGTGATTTTATTACTTTTCCTTCATTGTTTGGAAAAAAGATAGAAAAATGGGGTGGAGAAAATGAAAAGAATAAAATAATATCCTTTTTCTCCCTTCTCATTTTTTCTCATTTCCAGACAAAGGGTAATTATTATTGCTCGATCGCATGACAAGCTCATTCGTCAAGGCTTACTTTCACAATATGTTTGTCTAGTCTTTTGAGCTACATGATCAGTTTGCTCGATCCTTAAGTAGTTATCGATTAGTATTTTAAAAAATTGCATCATATTAGTTAGTTGAACTAATTAAATAAAAAATTACACTAATAATCAGTTCAATTAATTTCATGTTAAATTTAAAATTATTTTTATGTTAATTATTATAAATATATTTTTAATTTTAAAATTTTAGAATTTCATATATTATTAAATTAGTGCAATCAAATTCATCAAATTAATATATTTATTAACAAATAAATTTTAAAAATAATGTTAGAGCACCCTAAAGGGACTTTTTACTTAAACTAATCTTTTTATTATAAAGAGTCATGCAGTAAAAAATAATTTCAATAATCTTTTTATCTTTAAATTAAAATTAACTAGTGAATTTGACTTTTTATATTTAGAGAGTAAAAACTGACTCCTTATTCTAAATGACTCTCATTATCTCAGGAGACTCCTTACTTAAACCAGTCTCTTTATTATGAAGAGTCATGTAACAAAAAAAACCCTCCCCACAATCTCTTTATTTATAAATTATAAATTAAAAAACGAATTTGACTGTTTATATCAAGAAAACCAAATTTGACTATTTATTCTAATAATAACTAACATATACTCCAATTTTTAAGATTATATATTAATAATTTATTGATAAATTTCTTATTTTCTTTAAATATTTATTAGATAAAAGTGAAATAAAAATATTAAATATTTATTAAATAAACAGTAAAATAAATAATAAAATATAGAAAATTTACTAAACTTTATAAAAATATTTTATTCTTTATATTTAAATATCCATAAAAAAATACTTTTTATCATATAAAATATAATCTCTTATCAATTAAGCATTTGCATTCGGTGTACAACTTGGCTCTTACATTTGACTTTTTCGGGTTCGTAGTTTCACTTTGGGTAGGGAATGAAAGTAAATAAAGCGACAACCCTTCATGTAAGTTGGACTAAAACTCGTAAAGCAAACGAGAATCCAGTGTTTCTCTAGTCACACGAAACGACCGGTAGGATCTCAAAAGTTGTCAACTATCGCATAATCCTTGGAAAATGTACTAAATTGTTCGCTTTCAACCGTTGGATCCAACAGATTTAACTACTGAACATGCCACGTGCACTCTGTAAGATACTTCCTATATATCTACCCTTGTCCACTAGCCTTGATCGTAATCGTAGGCGGCGTTATTATTAACTGAAACGGAAACCCACGAGCCTCACGTGCGATCCCCAAAAAGTTGTCAAAACCGCGTCAATGCTCCGATGTCCGAAACCCTTTTCTATTAAGGTGTAATCCAGTTGAATTAAATTAAAGTTGAGCTCCATTTGATGATAAATTAAAACTCAAAGCCTTAAATCAAATTTGATTATGTTTTATTTATTAAGCTTAATCGAATAAACTATTTAGATAAAAACTTTTTTTTACAATATCAAATTTAAATTCAAATAAACTAAATTAATTCAACTTGATTCGTTTATTTATAAAAATTTATTAAAATATAACAAGTAAAATAGTGAAGGTATTAAATATTTCACTAATTTTATGAAATTTTTTTAGTCATTTGTTTTTGGTACTCAATAATATATTCTCATAATTTAAATTTGAACTTAATTGAATTAATATCAAATCAATTATGCTTGCAAATCTTATTAAGTATCCAACTTTGTTTTTTCTTTTTTTTTTTTTTTCTTTCAATAGTTGTTAATATGATAATATTTTAATTGGATATTTACCATGCAATATATTAATCATTTATAGCATTGAAGAGATGTGGTGGTGAGTAGTGGGACATAATATATGAGAGTTAGAGTTTCAAATTGAGATAATTTGTACGTAAAATTTTTTTATATAAAAATAAGAAAAAAAATATGTGAAAATTAGGATTCTACAAATTTGTTATATATATACTAATATTAATTTATTAAAATTTATAAATAAAACTTAAATGACACATTTAGATAAAAAAAATTATTTATCAAGCATTCAAATTATAGCTTGAAATAGTCGTAAATATTTTGAACTTCAAGCTTTTAGTAAATTTGTACTTTTTTTAAAAATTATTATCTATTAATCTCAGCATAAATTATATTGTTTTACTAGATCAAAATTATATAAAAATTGATATATCTCATGAAATAAAAAAAATTAAAACAAATATAATAATCTTTTTTGGTACCTTTATCTCGAAGATAAACTAGATGATGTGTCTTAATGCATAGATAGGGAATGAAAAGTGAGGTTATTATGAGTCAATGACACCTTGATATTGATTTGTAACCAAAACTATACTAAGGGTTAACAAATCACAACATTAATTTAAGTCACTTCCAATTAAACAACTTTTTTTAATAAACTACCATAAATAAAATAAATTTCCATAACTGTCTAATGATTTTCGATATTTAAGTTAAAAAAATATTGCTAAATAAAAATTATATTTATTTTAAATTAATGTGGAAGATTTGGCGGAACCAAAAGAACACCTTAATAGTAAAGACTTGTTATCATTATGTTTGAAGCCTTTTAAGTTTTCTCTATCACCAACCAATTAAAACGACATCATTCTATTACTTTCCTATTAGTGAGCAAGGCTAATGATACCTCTACCCCTTCTAGTGTTTTGGCTTTTATATAACTAATTAATTATTAATTAATCTCCTAGTTAGACATTTTCCATTTGTTGTATTGTATGCTAATATATACTTGAATTTCCATTTTTCTACATAATAAAAAAAGCACATTTCTTCTTCAAAATATTTAGGGGATTTTAATGAATATAGAGTAAGATATTTAATCATGAATCTTTTTTTGGGTAATTTCTGTCTGAAATTTATGTTATGAGGCAGCAGAATGAGGCTTGCCCGTGGAATGATGGCTTGCCAATTAATGTGTCAATTAAATGTTGCCCCAATTCACAGTGCCACTTGTCAAAAAATAAAGTTATTAAATAAATTAGGAAAAAAGAGAAAATAACAATCAATCAGCTGGTCAATAATTTACTTTTATGCAAAGAGAAAAAGAGAAAAAAACGTGACTGTACAATTATTTTGTATTTTTTTTTCCATAAGCTTATGAATTTTTAGTGATTAAAATTTTAATAAATTATTATGTTAAAAAATTAGCAAAAAAGGAAAAAAAATACTGAGGAACTGAGAAAGAAAAAGAGAAAAAAAAAAAGAAAAGAAAAGAAAAAGAAAATGAAAGCTTGCTACAGAGGACAGAAGCAAATCTGAGCATTTGCAACAACCACAGAAAAAAATAAAAAAAATTAACAATAGCGAGGTTAGTTTAGTTGAACACTCACAAAATTTTCTTTCTTAACTTTCTTTCATTTTCCCGCAGGAGAGAGAAAGCTAGAAACTTCACAATTGATCATCTCCGATCTGCACACCCTCTTTTATCGACTAAACAAACACGACATTAAATGCCCACCTTAGATTAGATCCGATTTCACTACCCAACATTCTTTCCATTTGTAATTTGCATTTAAAGTTGTTTCCTTTCTTACAATTCAGGATCTTATTTGCATTCAACCAACTTTAGCTTGAAAGGTGAGTTTTTTTTTCCCACTTTGGTATTTGGAATTCGAGCTTAAGTTGAAGGTTATAATGGGTTTTAGGAGTTGAATTTGAGTATGAATTGGTAGGGGTGGGGGGTGGAATGTGATGGTTTTGGTAGTATGTGGGATCACTAGGTCGGTGGGAGTTTAGGGTTTTTCGAGATTGTGTTGTAAGGTGAAGGATTTGATTTTGTTCTCATTTGTTGTGGCTGCTGAGCTTCTGCATTTGGGATGGTACTGTTGATTTAGTTATTGTGAATTGTATATGTGTGATTGTACTGTGTTTTGAGTTTATGGAAGTGGGATTGAGTTAGTGGAACTTGTGAACCCCGCGACTTAAATGGAGGTTATTTTAGTTCTATGCTATAGTTGGACGCGAGGATGGGCAATGCAGTTGCAACATGAAGTTGAAGTGATTGTTTTGGAAGTTTAATTTGTAGTGGAGATGCCTCCTTCTCCGGCATTGAGATTTTCTCCAGGAAGGGAGCCTAGAGCTGAGAATCACAAACGAGGCCGCAGTCTTGAAGGTGGATTGCTCTTCAAGGAGAAAGATGATGATCTTGCTTTGTTCAATGAAATGCAG